>JARHVA010007830.1:0-40000 GCA_037957365.1 Torreya grandis
CCATTCCCTCATACTGACCTAACTTAATTCCCCACATCTCCACCTCTCATCTTTGTTACTCCCCACTCCTCAAACCCATTACAAAGCTTTCACACCCATTGTTCTCCCTTCCTCCTTTCTGTAAACTAACTCCCACTATTTAGACCCATACAATGACCTTGTAATAGTCCTCTTTACTTCCACAGACTAGGTTTGTATTATATTACATTGTTTCTCTACCATAGGTTATTGAAGCTATCTTAATGGATCATTCTAATAATTCCAGAACTAGCTAGTTCTCCTCACTCCTTATACGAATGTCTATATAAATTTTGGTATCCAATAAATTTATACTTCATAAATGTGTAAATTAGACACATGAAGCTTTAAATAGAATGGTCTACTTTGTTTGATTCAGTTATGAAGTCATGCTTCATTTGACCTTGGTCTTATTTGGGTACTTGGAAAACTGACATGTAATTATTGGTCATTTAAAACTACATAAAACCTCTTTTTTAAAGAAAATGTGAGACAGATAACATGTCTCTACATCACCATGCATGGCATTCCTTGATAGGTAAAAAAATTAGATTTTGTAGGTGTAACCATGGAATATACCCTAGCACAAGATGAATCAATGCATATATATTTAAAAAGAACATATGATCTTTCATGGTCAAGAGTATCTAAAAATATTTTGAATAAGTCAAACCACACTTTAAGTGGGTACATGACGGATTTTGTAGAAGTTTATTATTCAATTATCATAACTTATGGTGGTCTCCTTTTCTCACTAGTTATTATATTCCCCTAGCTAAAATGCCTAGTATAAAAGTATTGTTTCTATTCTATAAAAGAACTCACATTATTCATTATTTGTATAGTTCTAGAGACTAGATCCTTTTGGCCAAATTTGAAAATAAAATATGAATTAAACAATGTTGACTTACCTTATATTGTTCACATTCAATAGTTACTCCCTAATCTTATGTTACACAAGCTTGGCCTTCAACCTCCTCAGGATTGGTAGAAAGACTAAAGGTTTAACTATGATACACATTTTAAATCCTGCACCCCAAGACTTATGTATCAAGTGATGAGTCCCTTCTTCCCAGTTCTTGATAAGATCAATAGACATTGGGGCCTTTGGTCCTCTCTTAGAACCTAGCTCACCCAAATGGAACATGTGTGGCACCCAAAATTGGAGCTTAAATTAGGTCACTTTTTTTGTGCTTAATATACCAAAGGTTCTCCATTAGTAAGAGGTTTCTCCACCTCTGTACTCCTCAGCACTTTAGTTTAGCCTAGAAGTAGGCTGAATCATTCTAACTTATATTCTGGTTTTTCCACCAAGATTAATCTACTTAGTGTTGGATCCATTCTCTATTCCAACCTTTTCATTTTTAACCATTTTCTTAGAGAAATATGTTTTTTAGGTATTAATCTAACTACCTAGCTTCTATTACTTTTCTATGCAAAGTTTTTCATGCTATCATCCTTTTTAAACTTTTGAAAGATAGAAATAATGATGAAGATTGTGATATTTCATTCTCTAGTTATGAGAAAGGACTTATTACCTCCTTGATGTACATATAGATCTAGGCTAAAGTGGAGAAAATGGCACTAGACCTTTGCCGCTTGCAGGACCTCCTCTACTAGTGGGGAATTACCCCATGCACCATGAGCATAGTTCTAAAAGACAACACCCCCTCATAGTACCCCATGATCTCCTCTCAAAAGGCACTAAATTAGATCTCAGTCCTATAGTAGGAACCACTTTTTGCCTCACCCTTTTCTAGGGGGTGGTTGGAGTTCCTTTGGAAAATCTGGGTGTTTGTCCTGCTTAGTAGCCTTTGACGAGTATTATGTTTTCTACTCCTTCCACCAATGGTTGGCCAATAATAATTCATGATGATCCCCTATATGGATGTACTACTCTAGATATCTTGAATGAGGAATCACCTCTTAGGTCAATGCTTCCTAAGGATGAATTTTTACCTCCACCTCCTACGACAACGCCATGTGCTTGATTTTTCTCTTTTATGATTTTTATTTATACTTGTTCTTATTGTATTATATCTAGTAGTTTTTTATATGTTTTGAGTTGGTATTTATTAACATGTATAAGTCATGATCTACTCAATCACATTACTATGTAACCTTTTGTATTAGATTTTTACTTTTTAATATAATATAATGCATTCTATTAGTAATTATATGTTATTGCAATAAAGATTTTATAAAATATATGTTAATCTAAAAAAATAATTTTAAATATCGAAGCTCATTTAAATAATATATTTTTATTATTATTTATTTTAATGTTTTAAATAAAAAATATCATTTAATTAATAGGTTTTTTTGGTAGGTGAGTTCGTTAGTGGTAGGAGTGTAATTATATTATTTATTTGATTACATAATACATTTATAAATTAATTTTAGTATGATTATAATGTTAAGTTATATTAAATTAAAATATATATTTTAGATATATAAAAAATGTCAATAAATATTTTTATTGAGGTTATGTCACAAATCCATTATAACATAAACATTTTCAGAAATTCACTTTTATATCAAATTCATCAATAATAATATATTATTATATAATATATTTTGTTTAAATGGGTCTTAAAATCTTTTTTATTAAACATTGTGCATATTAATCATATATAAAAATTGAGAATGCTAAACGAATAGTTCAATGTGCTCAACATTTTATATTACATGTACAAAAGGATTGAATATATTTTAATACTTGAACAATTGTTCATACATGTAGGGTATAAATGTTAGCAAGGTGCCTCATTATCCTCACTAAGGCCCTCCCGGAAATGATAAGGAGCAGAAAGATAGACGTGTAAGTTGACAATGGTCACAAATTCAATCTCATTCTCTACCCCTCATCCTTCCCTCCATAGGTTCTCACTTCTCTCCACTGAGGGGCAAATGAGGGTGTCCTTTTCCACAATCTGGTTATGGCTCGTTTCGTTTTGTCCTTTTAGTTGGGATGGGCCAAAAAAACATGTTAAATTATTATTGGGTTATTTTACGACCTCATTAGCAAGGGAAGATGTTGAATAAAATATATACAAATATTTTTGTTGATCCATACTTATTATATGCACCCGCACATGGGTGATTAAGGAGATAAACTAGATATTCTACTACTTCTTCCCTGTACTCTTTTATAGTACATATTGTATTAGAAGCTGGTATCTTATTTCTTTTTATTTATGATTATTAATAATAACAATTATAGTATTTTTTTTTTTATTGTTTTATTATTGAAATTAATTTTAACTAAAATTATATTGTATTTTTTATTCAAATTGTGATCTCATAAAACTTATCATTTTTATTCAACATGTAACATATTTTTAATATATAAAAATATAATATATATTTTCAATTGAAAAAAAAAACACATATACATTTAAAAAATTATGTTTATAAATCTTTTAAGAAATTATATTTATATATATATATATATATATATATATATATATATATATATATATATATATATTCTTTTATAAAAAATTATCAATTATTATTAAAAATATAAATAAATAAATTATTTTCAAAGAAAAAAAAACCTTTAAAAAATTTTACCATAAAATTTAAAAACGTTGATGCGGTCATAAAATCTGATCTCAAATAAATTGTCTTTATAATAGAAAAGCCTTGCACAAACAAGAAAATAAACATAGCACAAAAACTAGGGTTTAACCCTTCATGTGGGCATCATGATACTCTCTATCTCAAACACATAAGGGATTACATGTTTGGGAATGCAAAGTGTAAAAGGCGAGGGAAAACATGAGATTGGAGGCACACCACACCACAAAGTTAAATTTTATTTTTACATAATAATATTATAATAGAAACATAATATTTAACGGTATTGATTTTTATATTTAAAATAATATATAGTTATTAGTTATAAAATATTAAAAATTTTGTATGATTAAATTCAAAAGTTATTCAATTATTTTTTCCAAATTTTATATTATATAAAATATTATATGTATTAATTAAAATATATTTTTTAATTAAACATATACTATGTCTTTACTTTTTCAAAATGTATTATATGATTTCAATTTAACGAAAAGATAAATTTTAATAATTATAAATACTTACACAACGGTACAATGATTAATTTATATTTAGTAAGGTATTTACAATTAGTTTATTTAATATAGCTTCTTTTAAATTAAGGATTTCCAATTTATTTGATATATTGTTAGGATTTGAATTTTCATTAATAATTTGTAAATATAAATTTATAATTAAATATTAAATTAACTGTTTAAAAAAACATTTGATTTGAGTTTTGATTTCCAGATTACAAATACAGAATTCCGAGTGTCCGCGTCCTTGGCAATATCTGAATTCATACTCCCGGCATCCGCAATAAACCGTCCAATTCTATCCAGCATGATCGACCATATAGGTTACAAATCCACGAAAGCTTGCATGTCCTTTCTGAACCAGCTTCCCTCCATACCACAATCCTAAAGCTGAATGGGATGTATTTATAAATTCGCATGTTCCAAGAACCAAACCTCCATACCGTGATTGTATTTTGATCTTTCTGTAAGGACCTTCTTCTGTGGATTAAAACTGGAGAATTCTCTGTTCGCCACAAAATGCTGCCAACACACTTTGTAACCAGATGGCTGTTTTGATAGATTTCTTTGAATGGCGGAACTCTTCTGGTGTAAAGAATATGCGCAGGTGTTGCATTCGATCATCACAACGGAAAAACGCCTAGACACAATTTTCGATAGTTACTGTAGATAGACTCTCCAAAATTCTCAAGCCCGAAGCTTTATACAGCTGGCAAGGCCCTGCAGATTCGTCTCACATATACGAAATGACGAAATAGGAGAATATTTCGTTGGGCAGTTTGACAGCTGGTAGACGGGTTTGGTTTTGTAGACTGCGTATGAAATATGAATCGGTGTGGGAAGGGGTGATGGAGCAGGTCAATCCGTTCGTAATGGTGTGTCCGCTTCTGTGGTTGGTGACGGTGCACTGGCTGTCTGTGGTGGAGAAGCCCAGGCTACCGCTGCCTCGGTCGGAGCAGTGCTCATGATCTTGTTTTTGCCAGTCGACCAGTAAGTGCTTCTGGAATGCAACTCGGGCTACCTCACTAGATTTACAAAAACAAATGCAGTGAAAGTGTGCCATGCTTATCAAATGTTTAACGGAATTAACAATTCTTTGCACGCCGTTTTTCGAATCGCCACAAACCTTAAATTTGCCAGAGGACAGAGGTCTGGCTGAAGAGATCTACAATTCACAGTGGCCTAATTTAAACCCACTGATCTTGACGCTTTACTCGTAATGAATAGCATACTCACCTTAGAATTTTTGGGAGCCTTAAATGAGCCAAACAATTTTAACTTTATTCCTGCATGTATAAGAAATTCCATGTGCTACAGCCATCAATTCGCTAATAAAATATTGTTTGATATTACATAAAATATAGTAAAATATAATCTGATGGAGTAATATTTATTATAATATTTTAAAATTTAAATTATAATTATATAATCATGTAATCTATTTATATTTTTTCGTCATTTTATTGTAAGGGTTTGCGGCTTCTACTATATTTCAATTGACGGTGAGTTGGTTGGGATTAGACATTCCAACACCAATGAGCAAGTTGGCGGAAATATGTCAGATATTTACACCCAACTGGTTGTTTTCTTTTTAGGTTAGTGATGTAGGTTTATTTTAAGGCTTTTAAAACAAATGAGCAGGGTAATTTGGTTTCCAGACAGATCATGAAGCCTTGACGGCCATAAAAGGACAGAAATTTTTTGTCATGTGACGGTTTAAGAAAGACCTTTGAAGCAATGCTGATTGCGCTTCGATGCATTTCTGCCACAATGAGTATTGGTTTTCTGGTATGCTGCCTATTTAAGATGATGTCTGACGAATTATATTGGATTACTCGGAATGAGGTCATTGAAGAGTATGTGCAGAATGGGGAAGCATAAAATGCCTCCAATGATATGTTGGCTATCATTATTCTATCTTGTGCTAAATTGGCTAATCTAGATTTGGGCACTGAGATCCATCAAGGTATAATTTAGAGTGGGTTTGAGTCTGATGTCGATTTAGACATTGTTCTTGTGGCTATGAATGTAAAGGGTGGGAGATTAGAAAAGGCACCAAAACTGTTTGATAAAATGTAGCACAAAAACATATTTTTGTGCACATCAATGATTGGGCGATATGCCATGAATGGCCAAAGCAAGGAAGTTCTTAAAATCTTTGAAGTGTTGCAGGACTCTGGTGTGAAATCAAACTATGTTACCCTTGTTAGTGTTTTGTTTGCTTATTGTCTTGTTGGTATGGGGGAGGAGGGATAGAAATATTTTTATTCTATGATTAGAGATTACCACATCACATCTAGAAGGCAAAACTATTATTTTATGGTTGATATTTTAGTTGAGTTGATAGCCTTGATGAGGCATTTGACTTCACCAAAATGATGCTAATGTCAATTCAGAGTATGTACAGAATGGGGAAGCAAAAAATGCATTGGCATTGTCGGTCCACATGATATGTTCGCTACTATTATCTTAGCTTGTGCTAAATTTGGTGCTCTAGATCTGGGAGTTGAGATTCATTAGGATATACTTCAGAGTGGGCTTGAGTCTGATGTCAATTTAGACATTGTTCTTGTGGATATGAACACAAAGGGTGGGAGTTTAGAGAAGGCATGAAAACTGTTTGATAAAATGCAACACAAAAACACATTTTCATGGACATCAATGATTGGAGGATATGCCATGAATGGCCAAAGCAAGGAGGATCTTGAACTCATTGAAGTATTGCAAGAATTTGGTGTGAAATCAAACTATGTTACCTTTGTTAGTGTTTTATCTATCCACTATCTTGTGGGTATGGTGGAGGAGGGACATAAATAATTTGATTCTATGGTTAGAGATTACCACATCATGCCTGGAAGGCAAAACTGTGTCTATATGGTTGATCTTTTCAGTCAAGTTCAAATCCTTTATGAGGCATTTGACTTCATCAAAAAGATGCCATTTAAACTTGTTTCTGGTATGTCAATGTGTTTACATGGTGCCTACAAAATACATAAGAATATAATGCTAGGAGAACAAGTTACTGGGCATCTATTTGAGTTGGACCCTCAAAATGGCATGCCTTATGTGCTACCATCAAACCTAAATGATGCAGCCTGTAGGTTGGATTAGAAGGAATGATGAAAGAAAGGGGAGTAACAATGACACATAGAGATATTCTTGTGGGCATGAGATCAGGGGTTAACAAGAGAGGATGGCAGATAACTTCAAGATTCTTCCCCTTTGTCTTTATGAAAGGACACATCTATCATCATGACATCAGGACTATGTGGTGGAGATGTAGGATTGGGACAACCTTCTTCTCCGAAATGAGTGTCTTTCAAAGAAGAACATAAAATATCTGCCTCCAAATCAAATGTTCTGAACTCTCTTCCTCCTGCCGATTCTTATTTCGTAAGAAAATCAAAAGAGATGCCGACTATGGAAATATCCAATGAGGATGTGATTTAGTTTCACACCACTTTATCAGTTGAAGTAGTCATTTGCAAATTTAATGGGCTTTGGCCAACTACTTCGGCATTATATCAATGGCTTTATTCTAATTTGTCAAAGCACTATGAGATATCCCTCTATTCCAAAGAATTTTTTTATTATTCATTTTTGTGCTCCAGAGGACTATCAATAGATTTTTGAGGAAGGCTCCTAGTTTTGGAGATCCATAGGCTTGTACACTACTACTTGGTTTACAAAATTTGATCCAAATACTCATTCATTTTCCAAGATGCCGGTTTGGGTTTGGATCGCAAATATACCATTACACTTCTTGTATGCATCCAAAGAAATTGGAAATGCATTGGGCATAATGATTAAAAGTAATAAAGTGAGAACTATAGCAGAATTATGCACATATGCCCAAATATGTGTGGAGATTAATCTTAGCAAAGGATTTCTAGATAAAATGATTCTTAGATAAGGGCAAACATAACACATTCATGTTTTGAATTATTATAATACTTCATTTAGATGTTGAAATTACAAGCTACTAGGACATCTCCAAGCTACTTGCCCTTAGAATCGAGCATCATTCCACAAAAAAAAAAAGGAATAAAATATTTAAAAAAACAAAATTAAAATACTTTATCATTGTAGTAAATGAAATATGAATTACTTTTATCTAACCTCTGTATTTTATTTCACCATGAGGGTAACTACTACTTGGTATTTATATCCATGGTGCTTCAAGGAAAGATATTGTTTATGGGTGTTTATAACTTTCATGCAAAAGATAAAATAAAGACTCCCAAATATAGTTTCAAATTATTTCATGTTCTTTAAGATGTAAAAAAGATAATGATTTTTTTATTTTAATAAACATTAATATTATTATATAAAGTTAGAAATAATTTGATAATTTTTGTTATTATTATAAATTTATATATTTAAATTAAATTTATTAATTTACTAATTTTTAATTATTATTTTATAAATATACAAGGTTTAATAAATTTTATTATTTTTTATAAAAAGTTATTTTATTTATATTGTTAACATATATTTTTATTATATATAAAATATTACATTCTTTTTATAACAATATTATTTATTAAAAGAAAAGAGAAAAGTTTTTTATGATTTAATACAAAATATTGTATATAAATTAATATGGAAAAATATTTTATAGGCTCAATCCAATCCCCCAAATTTTATTGATTTTATTTTATTATTAAATTATTATAAATTGTTTTAATTTTAATTTAATTTTTAAATAAAAATGAATTTTATTTGAAAATTTACACTATCTTAAGTATAATTTAATAGACATATATATTTAATTGAATTAATAATGTAATTAATTTTTTTAAAAAAATTACCTGATTTTTTAAATGTTTTAAATAATTATAGATTCACTGAATTGTATGAAATATAAATATTTCATATATATTTTAATTCATATAATGATAAGTATATATATTTAAATTAATGAATTTCTTGATAATATAACTACAACCGTATACACCATTAAATTCACCCAAAACTTAAATTTTACATGAGATAAATTTAAAAACCACGTAAACATTTAATCCTTAAGTATTCATTTTAATTATTTAAAATAACTAATGCTCACCAAATGCGTTGGAAAAATTACTAATGCCCTCTGAATGCCTTGCAAATTTTTAAGCCTGCATGCCACAAAAGAAATGTGTGAAAAGACTCGTCTTAACAGAACAGTTTGGCATAGAAAAGGCATGAGGCAAACTCATCATCAAAATAGCATGACTTTCACTACATGAGGCAAGCCCATGGATATATTGTGGGATAAAGAATATTGGTAAACATATTGAGTGTAAAACACAAAATTAAATATAAAACATTGAATTGTGAGTTTTAGGGAGAACGCTGATGCTTTGCGCTAGACACGGTATATTTTTTTTAAAAACAACTAATAAATAACGTATGGTTTTTATAAAAGAATGTGAATTAGAGGTATAACGGGTATTGGAGAAAAAAAAACAATGATTGCTGTTCGGGTAGTGATGCTCCCTAGAATGGTGACTATGAGCATAGCAGAGTAGATTCAAGTTACTCAGCCTCTATCTTTGGAAAAAAAAAATTTACAATAATTATTGCTAATAAATAATTATTTCTTCTATGTAGTTATAATTTAATAAATTTGTATGGTGTATGGAGAAAGATAATTGTTAATTAAATATTTGTAATATTTTTAAAATAAAATTATTTTCATTTACATTTTCATAATTTTTTAGAAAATTATGTTATATAATAGTAACATTTATATTATTTTATATCATATAATATTAGTTAAATATTTTATAATATTTTTACTATTTAACAATGGTTACAATAATAAGACGATAAATTATATATGGCCCATATTCCACGTCAAAGGAGAAATATGATTTATGTAAAAAATACAATAAAAACATGATAATCTCTAGTTATGAAAAGTAAAATAATTATATAAAGTGCATTTCTTTAGACACATGACGCATATATAAGAGGAAGAAGATATGAGAAGGAGGTAAATAATTTATTGAAACATTAGGCACTTTAGGAGAAAGGCTCGTCTACAAATCATTTTTGTAACATGTTAATATTTAGTAATATCCAAAATCAATCATTTAGAAAGGGGCATGTATATTATTGTAATCAAAATAAAAACTAGAATTAAGTCAACATATTTGAATCTCTCCTCTCTCATATAGATTATTTGTATTTATTTTTATTTTTAATCTGCAATTATAATTAACATGAAATAAAATCAAAGAGTATACATATCTTAGATAAATTTATGTAAAATATGTTGATATATATTATTTTCAAGGCACCTATATCATATTATTTACATTAGTAGAGTAAGTGTCTTAGGCATGATATGTATCAGCGTATTTTATATAGGTTTATTTAAAATATGAATTCTATTAGCTCTTACTTCCACGTAAGGTAACTATAAATATTTATTGTTCTTAAAAACAAATTTATTATAGATATTTTAATGTAATATTAAGATTAAAAATTGAGAGCAAAACACACACATACACATGCACATATGAACACACGCATGCACGTATGCCAAATTGAAATTGATGTTCTTCCTCTTTTCCTTTCGCTACTCTTTTTTCATACTTCAATATCTCAAACTACTCATATGTGAAAGGTGTTGTAATCCTTAATCCATTTAATTAATTGGCCCATGATATAACAACACATGGAAAACCTTTTCTTTCTATAAGTCTTATATCAATTGTGGCTTTTTCAAATATTAAACCTTGTAATTTGTTGATTGTCAATCTCCATACAAATTTCAAAGGTAACTGACACATATAACTCATTTGTATAGGGATGATTGGAATTGTAGTTGGACTTCAATGAACAAAATAAATATCTATGTAGTTATCAAATTGAGGCATTACATATGTATGTGGTTTAATATTTTGTCGTTACCATCTTTGTGCTTCATGTAGATGAGTAGGTGGACGTCTTGACATCAATGAAGGGAGGTTTGACCAGTACTATCTAATACACTTTAATAAATAAGATGATATATGTTCTAATTTGATGAGATAATTAAATTAATTATGCATGACACTTTGTCTAATAAGAATGTGTGCATAGGAATGTAGTTCTATATCACATCAAGGGATCAACAAGAGGAGATTATGGCATATTATCCATGTATTCATGTAATTCATCAAATGCTATCTGTTATTATTGATGTATTTTCTTTACATATATTTCCAATGAATTCCATGCTCAATTTCACATTCTCTTGTTCATGGAAGGATACCTAAAATAGGGGTGTGTCCTAAAACAATTATCCTCAAATCAAATGATTCACATATTCATGCAAAGGTATGTGTTTTATTCTTGGTTCTAACCAATCACACTTTCCATCAAGAAATAAAGTTGGGATATCCATGCCAAATAAACGTCCTATCATGTACTCATTTAGTGGAGATGTATCAATTTGTGCCCACAATTAATTAGTTCATCAAAATATATATTTGGATTGTTTATCCCAACTCAAATAAATTCCATTTCTCTTGGGGCATTGGGTGGTCTGATAGCCATATATTACATGTGATCTATAATATTTACATCATATGTCTCAAGTATTGGACATGGAAAAACATCAGTGAAATTGCTATTAAGCTCCATGTGGGTAGAGTTCATGTTTTGGAAGATATTTACTTATTGGGTGGGAGAATGTTTGGTGTTATTGTATCAATATTATTTTATCTATGGAACTTATTATGTTCAAAATTATATTAATGTGCATGATATACTTGATGTTATTCACATTGAAGTTGTAAATACTTCCACATTGTTACTTTATTTATGCTATGATAATCAAAAGATCTAAAATATGATGTGGTAATGCTTTTGTGATTTCCTTGGCTTCTTGTGTTAAAACAAATCTATTCCTTTTGTACTTTTAATACCCTCCTATTGCATGGGTTACCTACACAATTAGACTCACAAGGGCAATCAACATCTCTTCCAACTAGTTCATGTTTTCCACTTTAGGTGTTCATGGCCTAGTATCCCTGTAAATAGAATTAGAAATCTAGTGGACACCTTAATCTTGTTAGTATCTAATAAAAACAAGGCCCCTTTAGTATCTCGATGAATATTCATTCTAGGATCAGAATCTTGATAAATAAAACATATACGTTGAGAAGCAAGTTTGTTGAACTCACATCGAAACAACAAATTTATACCCTTGAAATATATCAACATTTCCATTCAAATTAGGTTTTTTTGTGTTGTTTATTTCAATTGGGATTATTTTTATTTTTATTTTTGATTTATTTAGGACACTTGAATTTCAATTGGCCTTGTATCTTGTGGTGATTCAATATTTTTCAAGTTATTCTTCTTTTAATTTTTTATGCATTGGCTACTACTATTTAAATAACCATATGCCCGTAAAATGTCTCATTGATGTTAGAAAAATTATATTTTTAATACATCTAGCAATCTATCCTCTGAGGTTCTTGGTACTCCTTCCATCCCAATTTCTTGTTGACGAACTAGCTTTACAGGGATTTCAATAAAGTCTATCATATGACATAGTTTTGTATCCATTATAGTTTATTGAATATTTCGACATCAACAATAAAATTTGTGAGACAATGACTATGTATTATGTCTCAAGTATGTTGTATTAGTTGTTATCTTTTCACATCAGTAATTTGATATAATCTTCTTCTCAATATAGATTTACATTGTTGAGACATTCGTGCATGAAGTGTTATCATGTGATTTATATTTTCTCTCATTTGTGTTTTAATTATTTAACTATCAAATCTATTTTTTTTTGTACATCATTATTTTTTATATTCATTTTTATGTATTCTCTCATCATCTGTAGTCATCAATTGACATTGTTATCTTTAATATTATTGAACATATTTTATTCGTCATTCTCTCCTTTATTCTTCATTTTATAAATGTATTTTTGATTGAACCATATTCCATACTTATATATTAAATCAATTTAATAATATTCATATAAATATGAATATTTTATAATGTGTAAAATACATAATTTATATATAATTTAAATATGCATAAAAGATATGGTTCATATATATTTTCAATATATCAATGATTTCAATAAATCACATACTTCTTATATATAATAAGATAACTATCTCTTTAATGTAGGAAATCTAAAAATAACTATCACCATTACATAAAATGTCGATTTTTTATTTTTATTTTTTAAATTCATTTATATATTTTAATGAGTTTCATTTTATATATATATATATATATATATATATATATATATATTACTTGCCTAATAGATATCAGAACTATAAATAAGCCGGGCTTCATGGAAAACAGGTTAAAATGGTTAATGTTAAAAAGACATCGCATAAAATACACAATATAGTAGAGGAATTAGAAGACTGTTTAAGCTCAAAAGTTACAAGGAAAAACTGACTTACAAGACTAATCATTAAAAAAAAATTGGTATAAATGTACAATGTAAGGAGAATGAAATTAGAATCTTTAACAACGAATATAAGATTCCTGGTTCTCTGAACAGTAAAATTTGGTAGAACCTTTATAATGGCATTGTGTTAGACTTTGATGGTATCAGTATCGTAAATAAATCGTTTCTTATTAATAATGATAATGCGAATAATCTAAATTGGTTCTTATTATTAACGATAATGGGAATAATCATAGCATAATCCTATATGTTATTGCGAATAAAATTGGTTCTCGATTAAAGGACGGTGAGGAACAAGGGACTCGGTAGAGGAAGTTATTGATTATATATATATAGGAGTAGGAAACGACCACCGAATCAGGGAAGGCAGACAGGAAATTGGAGTAAACACCACTTCCATCAGGTCTATGGAATCCATTACATGGACTTAAATGAATATGGCTATGTCAAATGGATTTCATATACCTGATGGAAGTGGTGTTTACTCCAATTTTCTGTCTGCCTTCCCTGATTCGGTGGTCGTTTCCTACTCTTATATATATATATATATCAAATGGATTTCATATACCTGATGGAAGTGGTGTTTACTCCAATTTCCTGTCTGCCTTCCCTGATTCGGTGGTCGTTTCCTATTCCTATATATATCAAATCCATTTGACATAGCCATATCCATTTAAGTCCATGTACTGATCCTCTAAGCATGGCTTTCCACATTTGAGTCATTATTACTTACACCGGTGCCACAAAAATAAAACAGCTGTTTGCGAGGTTTAAAGCCACTACAATAAAATTATAATCCCCATAAACACGGCGATGGGGAAGCCATCTCAAAATATGATTTCTAAGATTTCAAATGCTAAAAATCAAATGGATATTTTGTTTTGATACCTGAGAGTAGATGTTATTATCCTGCCTTAAAAGCAAATTACAGGGTTTTGGGTAGAGATGGTTATGGATAATAAATATATGCAAGAGCAGGGATACAGTTAGTGGATGGAAACTGAATCAGCGTACGCAGACAACGAGTGAGAGGCAACCAAATCAGGGCAGGCAGATAGCGAGTGGATACAAACAAAATTACATTTACAAAATCACGTTTGCAAAGTCGATAAAATCAATTGAATGCAGATGAAGTTTAGCGCTTCAGTTTTTTTACTTTCCGGGTTGTCGTCGGCCTTTTCCGATGTCCTTAATTTTTCGTGTTTGATTTGATTGTGTATATTGTTTTTGTTTTATATTTTTTTTGATGTGTCGGTTGAAAATTTCAAATTTAATTTTTTTAAATATGTAGATTATAAATTTAGTAAAATTAAACACATTCATGCTAATAGAGTTCGACAACCTTGCCATTGTAAGAATGCATTGTTGGCATAATTATACTAAGCAAATTATTATTGACATTCCGATGAAACATGATAAATTAAAGGATAAAAACTAAGAAAACATACATGAGACATAAAAAGATAAATATATAATAATTAAGACACACCTATTAACTATATTTATTAATTAAAACTTACTTACATACAAGGTGTTGATAGTTATTATTTATGGTATATTTCTCTCATAAGTTATATAGGTATTTTGAGATTGATATTTCTATATATATTTTTAGATACATGTAGTTAAGATGTTTGTAATAGTAGTATTTTGGGGTGTGGTATGTAGAAGTTTCATTATAAAAAATGACTTAACCAAATTTTAAGTTTACTTAAATACTTTATTTATATACCCTCAAATTATAATTAACAAAGTATTTCATATTCGTTGAAATAGACAAAATACATCATATTAAATAACAATTGAGCAAATGTAATTCGGAATTAAAAAACTGTGAAAAGTATTGAAACCTTTGAAAGCTGATTTTTTTAATCAATAAATATTGTATAGACAAAATTACTTTAGTTCCAAGGACTTGACTATCTCTACCTTAGCTTTTTGTTTCAAAAGATGTTATCATATCATGATATCAGTTGTATGCAAAGTATTAAAAAATTATGATCGCTTCAAAAGTATTTACACCTTAGACAACTACAAATATTAATCATGTTCATTAACTTATCCCTATATAAATTGTTGATATGGAAATGGATAATACTTTAATTTATGTATTGTTAATACCCAAGCCAATCATAAGTGCAATTGAAGTGTTTGTCCCATTTAAATCATTGTAATTGGAATTTTATATAGAGTTTTTTCTTTAAATGGTATTATAAAGTAAGTGTAAAATCTACTATAACATATGTTAGTGATTATGTTAGTAATTATTGATGTACTTCCAAGTTTGTATATTATATTAAAATATATATTATATCTCCATTGATAGGTCCTAACTATATCAATACATTGTAGGTTAATATCACCTTTGCATCCTTAGTAATTAATAACTCAACATCTAGTTCAATGATCTAACCTCTTAATCAATTGGTTATCCTTGTTTTGGGTGTAATGCTCCATATAAATGGATATAATTTCTTCTTATAATGATTACACACATTATGATTATTTGGAAATAGATGAAAAATATGGTCAAATTATTCCCTAATGGTTGGATGCAATGTATAATTGATTATAGTCATCAATAATTTCTAATCATAAATTCTTGGATGTTCATATCTAATATTTTTGAGATATTTATGAAAATGTTTGTTGGTTCTCACTTGTTCTTTTTTTATAAATACCTTATCCAAAACAAAAACTAATTTTTAATTCTTCCAAATAATTTTACATATCTATTTTTATTGTATGGAGGTTTATGAATCACCATAGGAAACAATCCAAAATTTCCTACAAAAATGATTGACCTATCTCTGAAACTCATGTTTCGTTTTTAAAATAAATTAATAATGGAGTTATGTGACTATGTTTTGCATTAAAATTAATTTAAGAAATCTCATTTTGAAATAAATATGTATTTTATATGTTGAATCTCTTCGTAAAATCCTTTAAATATTTTTTTTATAAGTCAACAAAATCCATGACTTTGAATTATAGTGTTTACTTGATCATTGATAAACCCATATTAAATTTTTCAACCTTAGTTTGTATATGTAATATAAGTTGACAACTTTGTTGTTACAAATCATCTTGAAGAGCTTCACAAATGGCATCAATTGTATATGATTTTCAAATGTTCAATGGATTATGGTACATAATGACAAGGCATTTTGACTTTTATAATAATGTCTTGTGATTATATCAATTTTTGTTTTTGTTTATTACCAAAGATACTATACAAAATATTTAATGTTGTATAATTTGGTATGAGTAACCCAAAATATTCTATCTCAATAATGAAATTTATTATTGATAATGTATATTATTCTCCTCAATATGAGTTATTCCATGTGTATAATTCTCCTCAATATCTATTTTACTCAACATATCAATATCAATTACTTTCATTAATTTCACACAATTTAGCCTAGAAATTATTTCCCACTCATGTTCAATCGTGTTTTGGTAAATAACTCAATATCAATTTTATTTTCATTTTTCAGTTTGAATATTCCTCAACTTCATATGCCAATAATTATTATTTAATAATTCCTAATTTGATGTTATTGAATTATCATCAAGTTTGTTTTATCTGTGTATATCACATAACAGATTATTATTATTATTATTATTATTATTATTATTATTATTATTATTATTATTATTATTATTATTATTATTATTATTATTATTATTATTATTATTATTATTATTATTATTATTATTATTATTATTATTATTATTATTATTATTATTATTATTATTATTATTATTATTATTATTATTATTATTATTATTATTATTATTATTATTATCATCATCATCATCAAATAGTATGATAGTAAACCTTATGAATACTCTAATAATCATTTCCATAATCCTCAGCTCCCATACATTCTATTACCTTAAATTTAATTATATGTGCATGATCTATCTACGTCAATAAATAAAACACTTTCCATGGCACATTGCATGCTTATGTATCCACAAATAAAATATTTTAAGTGATTTTAATTCACGTTCGTAATTTACATTTATTTTTTAACACCTCTCATGAAACAATCAAAATTACAAACACTCTTACTTCTTTTTATTAATGAAAGTTCCATAAACACATTACATTTTCAATCACCCCAATCTCTCTTTCTATAAGTGTTTTTATAGTATAAATCTCATATATGATTTGGATGATTCATGTTAATATTTGATGATATGTATATTAACTCTTCTCATCTTTTGATGTATATTTTTAAATGTATTTACTTACAACATGTTTTTAAAGCATTGGTTTCCAACATACATTTTCTCTCCATAATTATAATATTTTTTGTTTGTGTACATAATTGATAGTTAGTGTTTGCATGCCCATATTTTTTATCTCATATATTTAGGTAGTTATAATAATTCTTATCCCTCCAAATTAAATGAATAAGAAGAAATGTAGTTATAAGAAATCATACTTTGATTTTAGCTTTTACATGCATTTTTTTTTCTCTTTTTGTACAAAAATTTAATCATTTGAATATTTTACATACAAAACATATTTATTTATTTATTATATAGTAAAGCACCATAACTCTATATTATAGGATGTTGAGATATATTTATGTGCCTCTTTGGATTCATGATCAACATCTATCTATGCCAGTTGTTATCTATTTCAATAACCTATGATTTCTAAAATTTGGTAATACTTATATTGCATTATATATAATAGTTTATCCATTAGCATGATAATTTTTAGTAATTATGTAATACTTATATATTTATGGGATTGATATCTTATTTGTATGTTTGATTGAAGTGTATCTCCCTATAAATTCCATCCATGAAAAATAGAATCAAATTATTTTAGAGAAATTTTTATATCATGGTTATTTCTCAAATCAAGGTTATCCATATTTATTATTTCCTCTAGCCATATGAATCGATGCACATGTGGTTAACCTCTGTGTTTTTTTATTATATATACCAGTGATCTTTAACTTTCATTATTTTTTTGTCAAATATTCTTTGATAAAATCTTATGTCTAAGGTACATATGTACTATGTCATTATATGAGGAAAATAAAAAATAATTTTTAGAACATTTATGGGTTTCACATGGATTTTTTTATAGTGTTTCAAACCTTAGTAAAATGAGATAAGAAAAATATTTATAAGTTACACCTAAATCCAATGATTTTAGTGTAAAGATGAAAAATGTCATTTAATTATACATAATATTTTTTTAATGAGACCTTGCACCCCTCAACATGGTACCAAACCACATCAAAAAAGGAGATAGATTTTGTCCATATTATCCATATCATATTGCAACTTGTTGACTATTATTTACATGCCCTAAAATATTTTTTCACAAATAGTGTGAAAATTAATTTATTGCACAATATCTCATGATTATGTTTATCATACAATATCTAAATTTTTGGTGTCATCCAAAATAGAGATCCCTAAACTTTTTTAAAAAAATGCTTAAAAAATTCATCTAGATGTGCTTGTATCATTCATGATTCTAACTAATTATGCATTCCATCAATAAATAAGGTGTAAACATTCATATTAAGTAATTTTTTTTGACACACTCATTTATAGGAGATGCTCTAATTCCTAAATAATTAATTAATTATCTAAGTTATAGATTAGGGTTACTTACTTGATGTGTATTGATTCTATATTTATTAGGGAATTAGGGGATTTGGAGGCCATTTAATCCATACAATTGATGATATTTACTTCATCCATTTCCATCATTGGACCTTAAATGCATATTTATTAACATCTAAATTAAACTCCATATGTAAAGAGTTTAGTTGGTCAAAGTTATTTTTATTAGAATTAGATTGAATTTTACTAAGCACATTTTCATCAATATAAAAATCTTTATAGAGTTTTTCATTTAATTGAATTATAACTATACCTTTTCTCTATTGACTTTCAATTCTTATTTTTTTATACATTGATCATTCCTTAAAGAAATAACAATTAGTAAATATTTTGTTTGATGTAGGAAATCCGAGATATTTATTTACTTCTTGTGGAAAGGTAATTATATTTCCTTTTTATTTGTATTTACCTTCATTATCATGTGAGACTTGTAGGACTGGGTTGACCTCTACTATCAACATATCTTCTATTTTTGTGACATTTTAAATTTTTAGTGGTTGAGGACTAGGATCCATATTATTTGATCATGAAAAAGGTCGATGATTTTTCTCTTCTCAAAATATATTATGAATAGGGACTCTATCTTCTAGATAAATATAAATATAATAGGGTATCTTTGTTCAAAAATATGAGACAAGCTTGGACAAATTAATTTATCTAGGATAGAATGAAAAACTATTTATAAACACTTTAAACTTATCCCATCATTTCCATTAGGATCATCTATTTTTAAATATCTTCGGATTCTCAATTTTAATGTCATCTCCTCGTTTATACCATTATTTTCATATCATTTCAAACATTGTGGTTCATTACATATAAATCTCTATGTTATAAAATTTATGGCAAACTATCGATGGTTATTAAATACGCTCCTTTAGAATATTGTTGACATTAAAATTCATTTTAAAATGTGTTTAAAATGCTATGATGAAGTGTTTTACTTGTTTTATTTCTACCCCTTTGATTATAAGATGAATGCATTCATATTTTTAATCTTATTTCTATCTATGTTTATCATGTTTATATGTTTTTACATGGTATTTTACCATGCCATTTATACATTATCTCGTTTGTTCTTTAAAATTTAAAATTACCATTTTTTCACTTTAATTTAGTATTTACTTTCCTTTCATCCTCATTTTTAGTGTCATATGACTCAATTTTTATATCAATATGAAGAATACAAATAACTCATCCTAAGAGAAAGATTAATGCCAACCATGTGTTCTATATAAAAATATAATTTTGTAATCTATTTATACAAACATGGTAATATATGTAAGATCATAGAAATTGTTTACTAAAATGGGAATAAATCTGTCAATGTTTGATAGATAAATAATGTTTGAATGCAATGATAATGTTTAAAATAGATGCATGATTGGTTTAATCATAAAATAAAACATGATAAAAGTATATGTGATATAAATAATGACAGTAAGATTAGTTTACTATCAATACATGAATCAATACACATGTACACAATACTATGATCAAGAATTACATGAGACATAAAATCACTATGATTCACAAAATATGGCATATAAATGACTTGAAATATATTGTCCTTTGACACAACTAACACATGATGTGAGAAGACATAGTTAATGCACTGTTAGAGCACTCAACATGGAGCACATTAATGATAATGCTATGTCATAATCATCAATATCAAGAATGCATGAAGTAAGGAAGGCTAATTTAAAAACTAAATAAATGTCATTATCCAGAATAACAAAGACAAATATCCATAAGAAATATCAAGGTGTAAATTATAATCAACATTAAGTCAATTATAATAGTCTACTATAATCAATGGACTAATATAAAAATATATAGATTGATAAGTATATGGAATTACCCTAGTGGAGTGAATTGACTTGATGGCTTCATGTTCCTTTCTCTTTATCTTCTCTAAAAAATAATAATATTCTCACAAAAATAACATTTTAAAAAAAAAATTATGATCTTTTGTCCAAAGTTAATATCAATTCCCTCTTTTAGAAAAGGATAAAAATAAAAGTTCACAAATACTCCTTTATTAAATTACCAAACACTATAATACATAAAGAAAATAATCCCATACTCATGGTTTCAATAATAAATCAAGACAAACAAATCACCTTATTTTAAATATTGTAAATTTGTGCTCTAAATTAAACATTCCACCTGATCAGAGTACCGCCAACATGATAGAACATTTTTTTTATTTGAATATCATCCACACTAATCGCTTGGTGGGCATATTTACACATGATCCTTATTTCACTATGTCTAATGTTGATATATGTGATTCATATGCTTGTTGTTATAGGTTTAATGGTGTCCTAGTTATGTGAATAATATTCAAGATTTGGTGTATTAAATGATAATTTTTTTCCTTTTCATAAAATGCTTAAGTGAATCTATGTTTAAATCATGTTAAAACCCTAGTATAATTTGATATAGCTTTAGATCTTCTAAACATATTCAAATTTTCATGTGAGAATTTAATTTAAATTTATTTGGGAATAATTATTATATTTTTTACTTGAGTTATGATTTATCCTAAGTCTTTTATGTTCTGTAAAAATCCCTTAAGTTTATTTTATTGTTCGTAAAGGGATTTGTTTTATCCTATGTTTTAAACATAGATTAACAGATTATCCAAAGGTTTTTATTATGTTTATTGACATGAATAAAACCTTATTATTAAAAATTTATACTAATATATTTATGTTCTTAGGCCTTAATTGATTTTATGTATTTAGGAATAAAATGAACCTAGGAATGATAACTGGCAAGCTTGTGAGATCTCATATAATGTCACTAAGTCAAATACTTAAGTCTACTGAGCATGTTATTTTGGGCAAATAATATCCAACAATGTAAGATGAATGTTCAAAAGATAAAATATTTGTGAACAATCATAGATATGAAAAGTGGCACAACTACAACATATAGCTAAAGTTTGATCATCTTTTTAAAGATCGATGGTATGCGATTCGGCATACACATTTTGATTTATGATTAGCATTAAGCCAATACTTCAAAAAAAAACCAAAACAAGTGAGAAGGTGATAAATGCCACCATCATGAGAGATGTTTAATAAAATAAATGGTAAGTAGAGTAAATGACAAGACCTCGTATATAGAAATCAAATGAGTGTGTTAATTCATTCAAAGTTAATCTAATATTACAAGATAAAAATAGAATTTTCAACAAGCATAGAATGAATGTGACAATGACAACTATCACAAACATGAGGAATATAATAATAATAGCTAATCATGTTCAACCTATGAGATATAAATCAAAAGATTATGTTGATCCATGTAAATAAGATCCAATTGTATGAGGTGAAGTTGATATTTCAAAGGGCCAAGACCTAATAAGATGTCAAAAAATGTCCTAAAATGACAAACGGTCACATTTTAAAATTTAATGAGATTGATGACATGGATATGACATGTAGGCATACATGTTAACTTAAAAATATTTTATGGATCTAAAGGTCTAAAGGTATAAATGTGCAATCCAAGAAAAATCCAAGTCATAAATCTCATAATTTAAATTAGATGTTGCCATTGAATCTCTACACAAAACTTCAAAAATCACTAAGCATATAGAAGCCCTAATCTAACACTATTTGAATTATAATCAAGTTGAATAGAATTTAATTGTCATTTGTGTAAAGATATTTCAATCTAAAACTAAGTTATAGTCCACTAGAAGGAAATATGAGAAAGTTCAGAACAATCGTAGCTCAGAAAGGTGTTTCAATATAAGATGTGGAGATGTATCTACCCTCAAATGCTAACAGACATATTTTCAAAGACATAAAGTTCATCCTTGATGCCCTAAATAAGGAGATAACAATTGGTTAAAATGTTTTTGGACCATTGATAATTAACTAGACATTACAAGGGATGAGGATAATAATCTATCTATAAAGAGGCTATATGAAGACATAATAGAAATCAAAATGACCAGTTTGTATTGAATAGAAAACAATCCTAAGCTACTCTACCAAATTGACATTCTTGATCCAATTTTTAAATAAAGTAGGATAAATAAAGACATGATTATCCATGAGTTTAGGTTTAGGAAGATTACTTATTTTATCCAATATCTTTTAAAAATTATTACAAATTTCCCAAACCAAAATTTTACCTAACCCCAATCAATACCTTCTCTAAGGGTAACAATTAGATAAACATTCTAGCCATGTGGTTATAGTCTAGCAATAAGGTATTGTAAAGCTTCAAAAACACATCCCACTTATATAATTTAAACCAAGGGTTAGGATGATAGTGACTATGATGAACAGATTATGTAGGAATGCAACAACTACATATGTTAATCTTGTGTGGGTACCAATTGTCTAATTCATTATTGAAAATGTAATTGCCCCTCCTTTAGGTGAAATAATTAGAATCTTTTTAACTAGACAAATTTATGAAATCAAGAAAAATAAAAGTACTCAATTCTACATGTTGTTAAATATTTTAGATGATCTTTATGGAAAAATGAAGATCCTTAACCAGAAACAATGGTCAACTAGTTGAACCAAGACTATTCCACAATAGTATTTGAAATTATACATCTTAAAATATAGGGAGCAAATTCAATTTATCTATGGATTTATTTACCCAACCCTAAATGAGGACATAACTAGGATTGTAATTATGAGAGTCAGCCCATTGATGAAAAAAATTGTCAATATAATACGCAATATATGGTTGTATCCAGATTATACACTCATAAGGATTTAAGGGTCCCACAGTTCCCCTGTCAAGATACCTATACACATACTTTATAATCTAGATAAGAAAGAATTTGCATATCATCTATTCCATGGCATGGATGGTCATTCCAAGACCAAAAGGAAATTACTCCTCCACAACATCCTAATAACCATTGACAAGATAATGTTTAAGCAATGGGAGAACATTAAAACACCATACATGCATAGAAAACCCTTTAATCTTCAGTTGGATGAGCTTAGATAGTGAGACCTTTGTATAAGGTTTAAAGAACATTTGAATATCAAAGGAATGCAAAATATACCTTATGATCACTATCCACCTTCTTAGTCCATGGTAAAGGTTACTAACCTCCCCTTGGAGCAAGAATTGAAGCCATGTATTTTGGGTTTACAAGAGGAGGTTAGAAGACTAGCCTCACCAAGTGGTTCAGTAGCTTCATCGTGCATGTAGGTCCCTATCACATAGGTGACATAGTCTTCATTTGGAGTCAAATTTGATCCAAAAATAGCTAGATTACAAAGAGTAACATAGAAAAAAGGACATGGTAGGTGGTGAGGAGATGACATACACAAAATTAAAGCTTTTAACTTGTTTGAATCAAGTAGAAAGACAAAAGCCTCATGAGGATCCTATTTTTTAGGAAGATCTCCTATAATTGGTTCAATCCCAAGTAGAGCAATTGCAATCTATCATCAAGGGCATGAAATAATAGAATTATAAGTTGGAGGAGTAGGTTATCTTATCAATTCCAAAAGCTATGATCAATATGTTTGAATCTAATTTTCATCATATGTTTAATTATTTGAAATCCCTAGGGTCTAAGTAAGGTGTGGTGAGATAATAGAGTACTATGGACCTAAACCTAATTCACCAATAGTAGAAGTCATGAGGTAAAGTAATATAAAAAAACTCCTAGTTTTATAAAAATATTCTTGGCTCATATGAATATGGCAATGGGATTATTGGTAGACAAGATTAAAAGCTTGAGAAAATCGTCCAAGATCTTGAAAGGTATTTTTGAGGATGGAAATTAGTTTGAAAATATGATAGGGCATATATTGGGTAACGTGATCACTGATCCAACTACACTTAGCTCTATGGATCTAATCATTGATGAGGAATTCAAGATTAGGTCTACCCAGGTCACGTAAAAGGTAAGAAACTAGAGCCAAAGAGCGTTTGGGGAAGACAATAGTAGGATCATGGACATGATTCTAACTATATAAGAGAATATTTGTGAAGCCAAGAGCATCAAAGAAGCTTTAGAGAGAGATGACAAAGATGATGCAGGAGCATCTATATACATCTTGGCAAGACATGGTTACAATTGAATTCAATTTCAATTTATTGTATTTTCCCTCCAATATGCTATTAAAGAGGAGTAATTGTAAAAAAATAAAGGTAAAAATTAATTTTTGGGGCTGTTGAGGAAATAAATTAGAAGTGGTTGAAAATATTTCAACCTGGGTATATTGTTGCAATTTAAAAACTATTTTTGTTTTATCTTGAGCCCAAGTTGGGCGTGGAGGTTTGGAGGAGGTTCTTTAAAAACAAAAGAATAGGATATGCATTAAGGAGAGAAGAGGAGAAAATAAAAATTCATTCAAGAGGACAGTGGGACGTAGAGAAGAGAGGAAGAGAGATAGAGAGGTGAATCAGGAGATCAAGGTATGTAAGAATGTAAGGGAGAAAGAGGAGTTTGCATGTGAAGAAAAAGAGAAGAAATGAAGTATCTCATAAGGCTTTGTTAAGCCATTAAGCATGGGATATTGTCACTAATGTATTTTAAGTATTCTTGATTGATTAATAAGACAAATATTTTATTTTCATGTTATTATATGCAAACAGTGCTCTCATGTATAAGAGGTTTGACTTACACAGTATGCAGATCTGTGTGTGTGTTTCTTTGAGGATAAAGAATAATGAATATCTATTAGCATAAGAGAAGGCATGATAAACCATTAAATATTGTAAATAATAAAAAATCTAAGACTTGTGTTTCATTTCAGGAAGTTTAGAATGCATGAAAGGTTGTGAGAATGAATGAGTAGGGTTGTGAACAGGGTGCTTCAACAAACACACAGTCCATTGTTCCAAGGTTAGATTTATGTGAAAATGCATGAATGAGACTTATAAAAGCTGAGAAAGAGGTTTTTGGGGTAAGACAGAGTTTATATGAGAAGAAAATAAGTCTTTAAATCATTTAGATACTTTAAAAACTCCAAAATTTAGCTCTCGGCCTGTGTGGACAGCCAACTAGGCACGGTTGGAAGAATGAGTACATCGCAAGATTTACTTAATGAAAAATTATAAAATTATGTGTATAAATGAAAATTGGATTTATTAATCAATTAAAGTGGTTTCAGATCGAATGGAGCAATGTGAAAAAATATATGGTCAAAATACAGACTTGCAGTTCTAAAACAATTCAGAAAAACGTGTTCCCAGTCACTAAAAAGGCCATAACTCCTAAAATAATAATCCAAATGACTTGATTATTTTTTTAAAATTTAGATAAAAGTATTTTTAATGTAATCCAAGTGTTTTCCTGACAAAAGGATCTATATAATTACAGATATAGATGACTGTGTTTTTATCAGCCTGTAGGTGCTCATTTTTCAAAAATTGTCAAAAAGTCAAAGTTGAGTTTTCCTTATTCTTGAGTGCTATAACTTGGTATAAGGCTTGTATAATATTTATTATGTTTTAAAGACCTTAATAAAGTTGGTTTCAGATTGACTAAGGTGATAATAATGATTTTGACCTATTGGAGGCACAATTAGGCCTAATAAGACCTACAAGCTTCTGAACAAGGTAAGGAGTTTAGAGACAAAGTTCAATATATTAGAGTTTTATATATTATATGAGGATTGAAACATGTTAGATAAATTGAATCACATGTTTTTAAACTTATTTTAAGCTTTAGATAGATGCATACTGTAGATTGAATACCTAAATCTCCATTAAGGCTTAAGAAGCTAGTAAGGGTTTCAAGCATCATAAGGAAGATTAGAAAAGAAGATTGCAGAACTAGAAAGAGTATAATAAAGCATGAATGGATTCATAGATAAAATCATAAGTGAATGTTTTTAAAGTGAGTATGGTATCTATCATATTTGGTATCAGAGCTTGAAGCTCTTGGGATTTGGAAATTGATCATGGTTGCTAATAAGTTGCTGCAAGATTGAGAAAAGGATCAACATGATAAAGTGTTATAAGACCTTGCTGAGGAAAGGTATGAGTAACTTTAATATTTGATTTGAGTTTATTGTGTTTGAGAAGCAAATAGGTGAAAAGGAAGGCTTAAAATCCAAGGAAAGCTTAGTGAAGAGCCAACAGAAGCTCTAGAAGAAGAGCATAGTGAATGCTCAAGAGAAAGATCCAAAGCAAGGTAAGCTTGGATTTGAGAAATTATTGATATTTGATGAAATTAGTGTCATATTTCAAACCATTAAGGAGGATCAAAAGACTAGGATGCAAAAGGCCTATGTGAGATCAAGAAAATTGTCAAAAGATCAATCAAAGAGAAAGGCTTGGGTGAGACCTAAAGGGATCAAGAGACCAAGGTGGAAAAGACTTGGGTGAAGATCTCAGAAATGGAAATATTGTTGAGAAAAGAGTAGAGAAACAAGGTACATGAGGGAACCAAGAAGAAAGTAAGTATCCAAAAGAATAAAGGTATGGACAGTATTGAAATTGATAAAGACATTGATAGTTTGAAAAGAGATTTAGCTAAGTTTACAGATAGATATGAGTCTTGGATGTAGATGGAAAAAAAGCATGGGTATGGCCAATGAGGAAAAGGTTGAAATGGCCAATTGATCTTCTAATGAAGAGGAGAAGAAGGAAAAATGAGATTTCCAAGAAGAGAGAAGCCCATAGAGGCAAGAGGATGAATAGGTTGCCAAGTGAGCAACAAAAAGAGGAAGAGGTGGAGAATAAGGTTCTCATTGTAGAGAAAAAGAGAGGAAAAGAAAGAAAAGATGAAGTGCCAGGAAGAGCACTTGAAAAGATAAGAGTGTTGGTGAAGAAAACACTCATAGGGACCTTGTGGTATCTTATTTTTATATCTAATGTTGTCTTTGCATGGGTAATTTCAGGTATGAGCAGCCTTGTGAAGGTCAAGAGAAAGGCCTTGAAGAATGAAGAGATTTGTGCAAGAGGAGACACCAAGTGCACAAGTGAATGTGCAAGAAAGAGAAGTAAGTTTGATGTTATTGATAATGAAGAAGAGATGCATTGGTTAATGCATGAGGAAGGTGTTAAAGAACCCATACAAGAAAGAGAAAAGATAGAAGATGAAGATGACTTCCATGATGCCATTGAATGCCAAGAAGAGGCAAGAGAACAGCAAAGCACAAAGGAAGAGAAAGATTGCTCCAGGGATCAAGTTATCTAAGAGGCAAATGAAGTGTTAAGACCTGATTTTTATTATTATTATGAGCATGAAGATGTTAATACACAGGTTAAAAGAGGTAAGAGGAAGATGAAGTCCTCACACAAAGCAGTCAATCATGGATTCATAATGCCTAAATGGATGGTGAAGCACACAAGCAAGCAACAAGTAAGCAAGCAGGCAAATTTACCTTATAAGATTGGATTTTCTCATATTCCTAATATGAATGTAGGTGTGCAAGAAAATAAAAGGACAAACAACGTTGGTTTTTCAGTATTGTCAAAAGAGGATGGTTACAAGTTGCATAAATGGCTTTTGAAGTCAATTGACAAGATAAATAATCAAATGTGGGTGCCTAAGAAGGCAAAAAGTGAAGATGTGAGTGTTGACGAAACAACACCAAGAAATCAATGGAAGAGGATTGAAGGTGATTCAAGCAACCAAGAGAATGCAGGTGAGATGGTGAGTATGGAAGAGGCATTCCATGAAGACATGACACTTGAAGGTATGCAAAAGAGGTAAAAGGTCAACAAATTGTTTATGATGATGTGTTTGAATCATTTATTGATCTTTTCATGAGAAATGAAGAATGGAAAGTGGCTATGTGGACTAATATGCAGCAAGGAGAGAATACCAAATGGATGGATGATGAGGAAAGGGGAGAGTATGTAGCAAAGCAATGCCTCATTGAAAACAAAGAACAAACAAGATGGCTTCAAGCAGAGATTGAAAAGAACAAGGAGAGACAAGGTAATAGTGTTCCTATTGTTTTTGATAAGTATATTGATGTTGATGAGGAAGTTGATTTGTATGAAGAAACCATAGAGTGGATGAATGTATTTATAGAAAATGAAAGGCAATTTGGTCCTAAGTTTGATATAGGACATGAAGATTTGGATGAGCTTGTGTTGAGTGAAGAGTTAAAGAGGATAGAAGAGTTGTTGAATCCTCCAAGAGAGTTGTGTAGAGGCACATATCAACATGGTGGCACCATTGATCAGATGGAAAATGAATTGAGGCAAGAACAATTAAAGAATGAAATGAGGTACATGACAAGTAAAGGGCAAGTAATCCTTAAGAAAAAAGGACCCAAGTTTAATGAAGATGGTGAGATAGATGAGATCTCACTAAAAGAAGAGTTGAAGATGTTGGAGGAGCTGTTTGTTCATTCAAGAGAGATGAATAAAGGTATAAGCCATGGTTAAGACACCATTGGGAAAAGTGAAACAAGACAAGAGCAAAGCAAAGAGGTCAAGGCAGTTTTGATCAAGGAGCAAGAATGTGAAAACAGCCAAGAGGCTTCATGGCCTAAAGATTTTGATTATAAGGTTGCTTTGAATGTTTTGTATGCAGATATGAAGGTTGATAAAGTGAATGAAATACTTGAGTCATTGGAGAAGCTCATGAAACAAGAAGAACAAGAAGATCTAGCAGACACATATGAATATGAAGAAGCGTGGAAGCGGGAGATGGTAGCTGAGAAGGAAATGAGAAGAAGGACATATCTAAAGAGGAAGAAAAGCAAGAAGCTGAAAGATAAAGACTAACAAAGACAAACACCAGCATTGACATTCACAACAAGACCTTGGTATCCAGGCATATAGTGAAGACTAGTGCATGGAGGCAGCAGTTCATTTGAACTAAGGTTCAATTCATTTCTAGAGGGAGAGTATTATCCAGGAGCATCTACATACATCTTGGCAAGACATGGTTACAATTGAATTCAAATTCAATTTATTGTATTTTCCCTCCAATGTGCTGTTAATGAGGAGTATTTGTAAAAAAATAAAGGTAAAAATTAATTGTTGGGGCTGTTGAGGAAATAAAGGAGGAGTGGTTGAAAATATTTCAACCTGGGTATATTTTTGCAATTTAAAAACTATTTTTGTTTTATCTTGAGCCCAAGTTGGGCGTGGAGGTTTGAAGGAGATTCTTTAAAAACAAAAGAATAGGATATGAATTAAGGAGAGAAGATGAGAAAAGAAAAATTCATTCAAGAGGACATTGGGACATAGAGAAGAGAGGAAGAGAGATAGAGAGGTGAATCAGGAGATCAAGGTATGTAAGAATGTAAGGGAGAAAGAGGAGTTTGCATGTGAAGAAAAAGAGAAGAAATGAAGTATCTCATAAGGCTTTATTAAGCCATTGAGGATGAGATATTGTAAATCCTATATTTTAAGTATTATTTATTGATTAAGAAGACAAATATTTGATTTTCATGTTATTATATGCAAACAGTGCTCTCATGTATAAGAGGTTTGACTTACACAGTATGCAGATCTGTGTGTGTGTGTGTTTCTTTGAGCATAAAGAATAATGAATATATATTAGCATAAGAAAAGGCATGACAAACCATTAATTATTGTAAATAAGAAACAGTACAATACTTCTATTTCATTTCAGGAAGTTTAGAATGCATGAAAGGTTGTGAGATTGAATGAGTAGGGTTGTGAACAGGGTGCTTCAACAAACACACAGTCCACTGTTCCAAGGTTAGATTCACGTGAAAATGCATGCATGAGACTTAAAATATCTAAGTAATAGGTCTATGGGAAAATAGAGAGTTTATATGAGAATAAAATAAGTCTTTAAATCATTTAGATACTTTAAAAACTCCAAAATTTAGCTCTCGGCCTGTGTGGACAGCCAACTAGGCACGGTTGGAAGAATGAGTATATCGCAAGATTTAATTAATGAAAACTTATGAAATTTTGTGTATATATGAATATTGGAGTTATGAATACAATTCAAGTGTTTTAATATATAATGGATCAATTTGGAAAAATATGGGGTCAAACTACAGACCTGCAGTTCTAAAACAAATCAGAAAAATGTGTTCCCAGTCACTAAAAAGGCCATAACTCCTAAAATACTAATCCAAATGACTTGATTATTATTTTAAAAGTTATATAAAATTATTTTTTATTTAATCCAAGTTTTTTCATGACAAAATTTTCTATATAGTTATAGACATAGATGACTGTGTTTTTATCAGCGTGTAGGTGCTCATTTTTCAAAAATTGTCAAAAAGTCAAAGTTGAGTTTTCCTTATTCTTGAGTGCTATAAATTGGTATAAGGCTTGGATAATATTTATTATGTTTTTAAGACATTAATAAATTTGGTTTCAGATTTAATAATGGGATAATAATGATTTTGACCTATTTGAGGCACAATTAGGCCTAATAAGACCTACAAGCTTTTGAACAAGGTAAGGAGTTTAGAGACAAAGTTCAATATCTTAGAGTCTTATATATTATATGTGTCTAAACTTATTGGAAGCTTCAGATATATGCATACTGTAGATTGAATACCTAAATTTCCATTAAGGCTTAAGAAGCTAGTAAGGGTTTCAAGCATCATAAGGAAGATCAGAAAAGAAGATTGTAGAGCTAGAAAGAGTATAATAAATCATGAATGGATTAATCGATACAATCATAAGTGAATGTTTGTAAAGTGAGTATGGTATCTATCAAAAAATGTTAGAGGCCTCGAATATCTAAAGGATAAACACTTCACGGAGTCCATTGTCAATCTGAAGCTAATTGATGATCAACATGAAAAGGCAACGAAAATCGTATAGTAGAAGCAATGGATTACAAAAACACAAGATCCCTTGAATCAAGTAAGTTGACTTGGAATATTTTATTATAAATAAAAATGTATCCTTTTTTTTAAAGAGAATAATAATTTGTAACAGAATGTGCAATGTGTAAAACATATTATTTATAGGTTAGTCCATTAAGAAGTGTCTATAGTATTCTAAAAACTTTTATAAGGGACAACATTCCATAACATTTTTACAATTATAATTTTACATGGATCAACAATATACCTCTTTAGCATTCTATAAAATGGGTATTGTCATTTTTAAAAAAACAAGAGGAAGTTTTTGAGATAAAAACACTGTGTAAACTTTTAGAAATTAATACAATCAAGGAATTTTGCAAAGATTGTCCAATATTATTAGTGTTTGCTAATATGGATTCTATCTCAATTATCTATTTATATGTCAATATTTGAATGGTTTTCATGGATTATATATGTGCTATATGAATTCATAGTTATTACCTTATGTTTATGCTAGTTTAATTGAAGGATTTAGGTTCAATTCAATTTTTTTGCTTTGCTTGTAGATGTAATAATGTAATTTTCTTGTGAAGTAAATATTCAAATTGAATTTGGATTCTTATTTATATTGTTATATATTTCATTATAGCTTTTCTTAATATATGGTAGGATTTATGTTGTAGCTATTTCATCCTATATATTGGTTTAATGCATGCCTTGATGAAATCTAAACTTTGTCATAATGTTCGGGTTGAAAATCATAACATTGTCTTTCTACCTTACCCTTTCTTTTGCTTATTTTTTGACTAATTCACTTTTATTTATCTTTATATGTGAATATACACCTTAGATTATACTTTAGACTTAGGTTTTGATCATAATTCACCATTCTTTAGTTTAAAATACTTCTATATTTACAAGTTAAGTAACAAGACACAATTGTTTCCAATAACCAACTAATATAAATTTTGTGGATCATTCATTTGTTCTTTCAATATTCCACTAAGGATAACATGGTTATCAAAAATGGAAACTCATGCAATGGATTCTTTAAATCCAGAAATGAGAATTCTTTCTTAAACACTATAGGCACCCCTCTTTTACACTTTTAGGATTTGTCGAAAGGCATTTTTACTAGCATTAGATGTAGGGCCTTTAGTTGAATCTTTAAGAATTTAAAGTATCTTTGCTAATTTTAATGAATTTAATTTAAATATTAGTTATTTCTTTGCATATTTGTGTTTATGTTATCTCAATTATGTATAAATCATTGATATTGATGGTTTCAGACCATTCTTTATGCTTATTTAGACAAGGATATCTATTATTTTAAGATTCATGAGAAATTATTGCAAAGGTAGATCAAGTGTTATAAATCAACCACGTTTGAGGTTAGTTATTGAAATTTTGTTTAAACATTGATTGATTATTAAAAATTTGAGTTTATTTAAACTTAGAAGTGTGAGTATCACTCATACTTACAATCTTAGATGTATCTTTGATATTTTTAGTTAAAAATAGCCTTTATTTACACAAATTTATGTAGAATGTGCTTAACATGCAACTTTGATTATTTTTCTTTGAAAAGATAAGATCAACACATTGTATTATGAATAGGATTCAAAGTTCAAAAGCTAGAATTACAAGGAATTAGGAATAGATAAAGATCCTAGAGAAGAGTACCCCTTCTTTCTCAAGAAATTCATAGGAGAGAAATGTGAGACAAAGGTAAGTGTATACTTTATAAGTCTAAACCAACTTCACTAATTAAAGGTGCTCCTATGTTAAATCTTTATCAATGTATGACTTGGATAGGTGGTTCTTCTATAAATGTGCTAGGTGTGATACATGACCTTCCTCATAATTCTGAAAAATATTTTCCTACCTTAAAGCCTAATGGTGTTGTAATTGTTAAAGAAAATATTAAGAGATTCAAGGTTTCTTTATGAATTTTAAGAATTATTCCTTAACATGTAGCATGCAGATTATTTCTATTTACATTTAAAAAATGTTCCATATGAATGGTTTCTCAACCTTCCTGAAAACTACATTATCAGTTGGAATAATTTTAATGATTATTTCATCAATCAATTTGGAAAAATAATTAGTCTATGTGTCATATATCAACAATTCACCATAGTTAAATGAGATTCAAATGAGCCCATAATACCCTCTAATGCTACATTAAAGACTAGTAGTTAATCAAGTTATAAGTAAATACTACTTCAAATTATCATATCTTAAGAAATATAAGTTTAGAGTTTTGGAATTGCTTGAATACTTTGATGTTTTTAACATTGTCTCCATTTTTGAAGAAGAGAACAAGTCTTTTGGTGAGCTAGATTTAGTTTCAACCAATCTTATGCCAAGTCAATACTCCCAAAGCCTTAATATTGAATTAGTTCCATTCCCCTCAGTCCCTGATAATGTCAACCACTTGCATTTATTTAGTGATGATCAAAACATCATAGACTTCATGAATAACATAGTAGTATTTGAGTCTCACATAATAAATTAGGTCAATGAAAATATCTTGAATAAGAAAGGAAACTTGATGACAATATTATCCAATTGGATGGCAATAAAATTCCCAAAGGATGATTGCCTTTGACAGATTATTTGATGTATACAAACTACCTAAGAATACTAAAATTCCCAAGGTGAGTGGGAAAGATTACAATGTAGTTGATTTTGGACATCAAGATCAACCACAAATGGTGAAAATTGGTACATCATATAAAAGCATTAAATCTATAAGAGTCAAGGACTTGATGACTCTATACAAAGATGTAATAGCATGGTCCTATGATGAGTTAATGATCTTCAATCCTAGAGTCATAACCCACACAATACCATTGAAATAAAATTTCAAACCTTTTAGATAAAAACGCAAATAGTAGTTAACCCTATCTTAGAACCAATGATATACAAAGAGGTCCATAAGTTACTTGATGCAAATATTTTATTTTCCATTAGACACTCTACCTAGGTTTCCAATTGGGTACCAGTTAAGATTAAAAATGATGAAATAAAATTGTGCATGGATTTTAAAAAATTGAATAGATCATCAGAAAAGGATAACTATCCTTTATATTATCTTGACTACGTAATTCAAATAATGTATGGTTCTGATATGATGTCTTTTCTAGATGGTTTTTCAGGGTATAAACATGTACTTGTGAAGAAGGAAGACAAAATTAAGACTATATTTACTACAAATTGGGGCACTTTTTCCTATAAAAGGATACCATTCTACCTCATAAATATATGACCAAAATTTCAAAGACATATGCACCTTGATTTCCAAGTTATAATAGGTAAGTGCATTATTACATACATGGATGATTGGACTGTGTTATCTTAAAATAGGGAGGATCATATTATGCATTTATAACATGTATTTGAATGGTGTAGAAGTTATGTAATGTCACTCAATAAAAAGAAGATCATTTTATGTGTAACTGAGGGAAATTTGTTATGACATGTTACAACAAACGAGGGGATTATGATAGATCCTGATAGAGTAGAAGCTATATCCAAGATAGAAACCCCTAACAGTAGGAAAGAGTTAAAATCTTTATTTAGGAAAATTAACTTTATGAGAAAGTTTATTTGTGGTTTTGAAGAAATTATAAATCCATTAAATGATATATTAAGTAAATATGTCAAGGTCATTTGGAATAAAAATGCCAAAAAAGATTGTAGAGACATCAAAGAATCAATTAGACAAGCTTCAGTCTTGATAAGTCTAGACTTTACTAAAGATTTTTATCTATATCCTTTGCTTTTGATCATACCATAACTACTATTATAACTCAGAGAAAAGATGGGTGTGATCATCCAATAGATTTTATGAGCTCTAATATTAAAAATGTTGAGTCTAACTAATTTCTAATTGAAAAACAAACATTTGTTTTAGTGAAGCTAGTCAAGAAATTCAGATACTATATTTTTGGGAATAACATGCATCCATTCTTTCCATATCCTAACACTAAGCTTATGATAAGTCAATGTGAACTTACAGATAAAAGAGGTAAGTGGATGTCAGTAATTTAAGAATTTGATCTTAAGATGAAGACTATGAAATTGGTAAGATGTTAAGATTTAGTTTAATTAATTGCTAAAAAAAATCCCAAGTGTCATACAAGTGAAGCACCAAAATTTTCAACATAATGATTGATATGACTCAATTATTCATCTATTAATCAATGATTCTTATCCTACATGGTTGATTAGAGATCAAAGGATAGATTTGAAGCTCAAATTAGCACATTTCTTGATTTAGGATTGGGTTCTCTTTGGGAAGAACTATAAAGGCATATACTTGAGATGTGTCTCCAAATAAGAAGTAACTAAGATCCTGAATGTAATTTTTTGAAGTGGAAATCCATTTTGAAGGAAAACATCTCACAAGATCCTTAGGTTTGGTTACTAGTGGCCTGATATTTTCAAATATGCTCACAAACATGTGAGAAAATGACATTCATGTCAGAGGTTTTACAGCAAGGAACCAAAAGTAGCCATGCCACTAATGTTAATTATGATTGATAAACATTTTTCTCAATTGGGACTTAACCTTATGGGGTTGATCAACCCAAATATTTAGATGGACATACGTAATAGAAAATAAACAATGCATAATTGAATATGTGATTAAAATTTTGGAAGAGAACATATATACAAGATTTAGGAAATAAGTATCTCTAGTTTGTGATAATGGATCTGACTTTATATCAATTGAAATGACTGAGTGGGTATATGATAAAAAAATTGTTCACAAGTTTTCATCAACCCATTACCCTCAAGGCAATGCAGTGTTAGAATCAATAAACAAAAACATGATAAAGGTTATCAAAAAGTATGTAGCTAATAAACTAAGGACATGGTATAAATGACTCAAGTACGTTATTTAGGAAGATAGGACTAAAGCAAAATAAGCTATCAAGATATCACCATTTTAAATAGTATATGGATAAGAGAAAGTATTCCCAATTACGCTCAAGCTATCAAGCTACAAGATCATGAATAAGTACATGGAAGAAGACCAAGGATATGTAAATTCAAGGTTACTAGACATCATATAGATGGAAGATGCAAGAGAGGAGGCTTTTGCCAACTTCAGTAGACACTTAACCATAGTGAAAATATTAAGGCATATGAACCTAAGGGAAAACATGGTAATTTCACACCTTTATGAATTGGTCCATACCAGATTGCTAAAACATTGGGATATATCACACTCAAATTCAAACACTTACAAGGATTATAGTTTACATTGGCAACCAATGGGCAATACATCAATAACTACTTCTCTATTGTTCCACCTAAAGTCTTTATGGAGTGAATTACAAGACTAGATAGAGTTAGTTTAGGTAGGCTAGATTAGTTTCTTTCCCATTATTTTTTTAATGTTTAATGTTCCTTGTCGATACAAAGTGATTGTATATATTTGTTTGCTTTATCTACTTTTTTTATTTATTATCAAAAATTCTCTTTGACATATCCCTTAGTTCAATACTCACCTGGTTGCTCAATAACTTCCCTAATCAAGAATACAGGTATGACTCTTGAATAAAGGTTTATTATTGGATTTAGAAATGTGAGCTTGATGTTTTAGTTTAGATACATTATATAAGATTAATGTTTAGGCTAATTTTTCCCTAAAATCTTAAACCTTGTTTTGATCTAAGCTTCATTTTAATAAGGATTGCATATGTAGGATGAATGTGTGGATTATTAGGACTAAGTAATGTTTATAATTAAAAAAATATTATTTATTTGGAAAAAATTTGTAACCAAATATGATCGTATGAAGATTGAACACTTGACCAAATCCTAAAACCTAGCTAATCTAGTTCCCAGCCTTTGCTAGAAAGTCAAGAATGTTTGAAAAAATACAAAAATAAGATATTTATTATAAAATCAAAATATTTTTAAGTAAAGGTGATTCTAGTAACCTGCATTGGGGCTATGGATGCTTGGATGGTAGTGAAAAAAGGCCTTAAGTGGATCCAAAGGTATCTTTGTTATGGCTATAAATATGTACCTAGCATTAGAGCAATGCTCAAGCCTTCCCAAACCTAGAACAAGATGTCAAATGAATATATAATATGCTATAAGTTAGTGTTAATGGTCAAGGTCATGAAATATAGAAGTTGTTCATTAATTCAGATGAAAAATAATGAGTAAAATCAAAGCACATGTTGAGCATAACTAAGTTTTGATGTTTGAATCTAATTCTACATGTGTAACAATTGTTTTGATTGTTAATTGAACTTAATGATAGTACATGATCAAATAGAATGAGTAAATTATTATTTTTAACTAGAGTCTATAAATTCTAACATATTTCTATATTTCCCTCAGAAGTTTCTAGTTGTTAAGGGCAACATACACCCATTCTTGAAAAATGGGGACCTTTATTTTATTTTTTTTAAATTTATGCTCTGAATTGAACTTTCCACCTAATTAGAGTACCACTAGCATGATATAATATGGTTTATATTTAAATATCATCCACACCAATAACTTGGTGGTCTTATTTTCACATGATCCTTGTTTCATTATGTATAATGTCACTAATATGTGATTCATATGTTTCCTGTAGAAAGTTTAATGGAGTCCCAGTTATGTGAATAATTTTTAGGGTTTTGTACATTAAATGATAATTTAACACTTTCATTAAACTACTTAAGTAAATCTATGATTAAATCATCTTTAAACCCTAGTTTAATTTGCCTTATCCTAAGACCTTTTGAAATAGATTGAAATTTGCATGAGTGCATTTCATTTAAATTTATGCAGGAATAATTATTACATTTTTGAATTGATTTAAGATTTATCCTAAGTCCTTTATGTTTTATTAAAATACCTTAGTATATTTTATTGTTCATTTATAGAGATCTTTTATTATATGTTTAAAATGTAGATTAAAATTTTATCATAAGGTTTTTATCATGTTTATTAACATGAATAAAGCCTTAGTTTTAAAATTTTATACGAAGTTATTTATGTTCCTAGGTCTTGCTTAGTTTATTTTATTTTTTCATAAATGGAACAAACCTAAAAGAAACAAGTGTTAATCTAATGGGAACTCATATAGAGTCAATAATTAAAACACTGAGATCAATAGAGCACTTAACTTGGGAACAACAACATATCAAGCATGCAAGCAAGCATGAAGATGATAGGTGGTACAACAATATATCATAGTTAGATCTCAAGCATCTTCTTGAAGATCAAAAGTACGTGACTAAGCATACATATTCTAATCTATGGTGAGAATTAAGTCAAGAATTTAAATAAAACCCAAGATAAGAAAGAAGGTGACCAATGTCACCATCATGGGAGTAGTGTCTAAAAATTAGTGGTATGTAGAGTAAAGGATAGGACCTAGTGGATCAAGATTAATAGAGCACATTAATATATGCAAATATTATCTAATAGTGCGAGATGAAAGTGGAAATTTTAACAAGCCCATAATGAACTCGGTAGTGAAAAGTGTTAAAAACTTGAGGAATATAAACATAATGACCAATGGAATTCAACTTATAAGATCAAGATTAGTATAGCACATTGATTTGTGTATAGAAGATCCAATGATGTGAGGTGAAGTTATCTTTTCAAAAGGCCCAAACCCAATGAGATGTTGACACATGTCGTAAAATAATAAACAATCACAGTTTAAAATATAATGAGCTCAATGACATGGAGATTCCAAGTAGGCCTACATGTAAAGTTAAAAGATTTTGTGGAATTTAAGGGGAAAAGGTATAAATGTGAAATCTAAGAAAAATATAACTAAAAAATCTCATAATTTGAATTTGATATCACCATTGAAGTTTTGTGCAAACTTTTGAAAATCCCTAAGCATATGGAAACCCTAATATGTACTTTTTTTCATTATAATCAAGCTGAATAGAATGAAATTATCATTTGAGCAAAGATAATTCAATCCATAACTAAGTAGTAGTTCATTAGTGATAAATTTGACAAAGTTCATAACAATGGAAACTTGTAAAGGTGTTTCAATGGAAGATGTGGCATTGTATTTGATCTCAAATTTTGAGGGACATTTTTTA
>JARHVA010007830.1:45000-47500 GCA_037957365.1 Torreya grandis
ACATCTATAAATAGAGGACATATAAGCATAATAAAGGCTCAAAATAATTTTTAAAAAGATTAAAAATAAACTAAGGAAAAAATAAATTAGATTTAAAACAAATAAATCATAATATATTATGAAGATCTAGCTTTAAAATAATTAATGTCTACGAATTAAATTAATATTCAACTAATATTCAAAAACATGTTCACAAGGAATATATTCTATTACTAAGTATTTGTCATTGAGTTCATAATAAGATAAATCACCAATAGAGTAACCTCCCAAACATGAACATCCTGATCATCCAAAGGCACAAACTTAGGTAGAAACATATCTAATTTCAAACACTAATAATTTTAAATCAAAAATAGAAAACACCACATAAGACAAATCATTCATGAAATCACATAAATATAAATAAGATAAAATTTCAAAATAAAAACAAAAAAATAAGGTTTAATATAAAAATTCAACTAAAGAGATTTAGAAAATTAGAAGGAACTTGTGTGCAAGCATGAAGCTTTAATAAAACATGTTTACTAGGAAGATAAAATAAAGGAAGAAGTAGAAAAATACATGAGAGATAATGAGGATTAGGATAAAAAAATTTAGGATAAATCCATCGAGATAAGATAAAGTCACTCCTACCTAAGTATAAATAATAGAATGATAAGGCATTCTATAAAATCATAATAAGGAGTTAGAGTAAAAATAAATTATAATAAATGAGGCATGGGATCATCCTTCTGATGTATCTACACGTCAAAGGTTGGCTTGAGAAGAATAAAAATATGATGCATCATACGAAAATATTGAGTCCAACAAGTCTTGGTGTATGTATACCAAAACACTGACATTGTGATGAACCACATTCACATTGCATGTCACACAGGTTAGACACAGGACCATGACATTGATAGTAGTTTTAACATAGTTTGACTTCTATACTAATTTTAAGAGGTTTTTATGAATGCGTATAGATACTATTTCCCAATTATTTTGAAGGTTCCATGTAATTCAAAACATTGATGACACAAAAGGCATCTAATAAATAACATCATAACACACAACTATGAGAAGATAATGATAAGTTGCTTAAGCAAATTTATAGTCATGAAATGTAATAGATAATACCTTATTAATATTTTTTAGTAGGTTTTGAGGAATAATGATGTGTTTAAGTAAAAATATTTTGATATTCTACTCACACAATTATCTTAGGACTGTACCATAGTTTATTCTTTTCAACAAATCAAATACTAATTCCAGCAGCTACATAGTGAAGTATAAGTTTATTTTGAGTTAATTTAAGAGTATGACAATGTTATAAACACTTCCATACATTTAGAGATAATGAAAAGGGTCATGGAGAGTTAGGTTGCATCATCAACTAGTTTCGACACTAAATTTATTGATTCTCTCACATTGAAAGATATTTTAATAACCATAATGAACCCTTGATAACTTTATATGTTATGCTGAAAATTTTCATGCATGAAATAAATATATATAGATAAAAAGGATCGATGAAGTATATGCATTCACTAGAAGGTAGCACAACTTAGGTCAATCAACATAGTTTCCATAGAAGATAACATGCAAATAATTCTTCAGTGTAAAACCATCCTTCAAATATTTTATATCATGGTAAAGGATATATTAGTGAACTATAGATAATACAACCATAATTTTATAAATATGGAAAATTCAATTGAAGGGATCCTAGATAAATCTAGGTATACCCCACCTCGATAATTGTTATAGCTTATACAAGAAAAGAAGGCATTTAAATTAGTACATCCTCTTCCTCCTTAGAAATAAAATTCTTCAATAGACATTTTTGTATAATATTTAGTAATTTCCCAAGTAATTACTTATTTAACATAGGGTGATCTTTCTACATCATCACAAATTATGCCTCCACAATTATATTAAGGTTTTAACATTCTTAATTTTGGTCAAATTTTTTAAGATGGAACTTTTGATGGGAAATAAACTTTGAGAGAAAGGCCAATTTTTTCTTAAAATGTAATAGGTGATCTCCTAGTTACATCATCCTATTTAAAACATTAAATGGTTGTAGCATGGTATAATTATTAGTTAAAAACTAGAAGTGCGATTGAATAGTGTGGAAGAATTGAAAACTAGTAAACAAAACTTCATTAGAAGCTAAAGCCATTCCTTCTTGACCAACACAATAGCTCAAATAAACTAATCTATCTCTAGTAATAAATAGTCTTCTAGAACCATTGTCTTAGGATGTGACCATTGTTTAATTCTGAGAAAGTGTTAGGAGAAAGATGAAAAGTATAAATTACACAGATATTATATATATAACATGAAAATAAATTATATTTTAATAAATTATAGTCTCGTTTAGGATATGATAATATATTATAATCTTAAAGGTTCTATTTGATCCATAAATTTAAAGATTATCGATACAAAGAGTCATTATCTCTTTGTAGTATCATAAATACTATGATAAATAATAATATTGACCCTAAAGTGAGAT
>JARHVA010007830.1:55000-57500 GCA_037957365.1 Torreya grandis
TGATTTCCATTCATCTAATTCATGAATATGAATTTGATAATAACCATTGCTTATGATAATATTAGTAGAATATTTTTCTCCTACAAGCACATCAAAATATTTGATATCTAAATGATGTATAATAAATATTTATTTGATATTTATTTATTTATTGATCTACTATCCAAACACATCCTCTATGTGTCATATTTATTTTAAGTTACCAATGTTAGTATTGACCATGGACTCACTCCCTTAATACACCTTTCCTCAACAATTCAGTAACCATTTGATTCAATTTTGCATGTTTTGTTGGACTCATCCTATAATCTACTTGATTGGGTATATTAAATCTCAGAATAGAATAATTATGATGTTATATGTCTTATTATTATGTTAAACCATTTGGTAACTCATCAGGTATAACACCATCATATTCTTACACTTCTACTACTTCTATTGGTATTTACGCCACTTATGTGTCTTTTTTTTCTTATTAATGAATAATAAGAACCTATCATTTTTGTATCATTAATCTATATATTTTTCACAACATTTTCTATAGTTATCATTATTTTTTAAGAGTTAATAAAATTACATTTGTAGCACTTTTCTAGAAAGTATATGTATTCTTTTGTCCATAATGAATTGATTTTATGTCATATTTCCATGGTATTCCCAATAACACATGACATGCATCCATTGGGATAACATCTCATCATATTTCATCCTTGTATGTTTTTTACATATAAAACTTTATTAAATAACATTTATCTACTATAACTTCATTCACTTTATTTAACCATGAGATATAAGAAGGATAAGGATGTATTTCACATTAGAGAATGAGTTTATCTACTATTTCTTTAGAAACCATAATTTCACAACTACATCTATATATAATTACATTGAATATCGTACTTCATAAGTCATACCCTACTAAAAATATGTTTGTACATAGACATGATTTTCCACCTTGTTTATTTTTCACTTGTTCTTTCCTTGGATCTATCATTGTTCTCCTCATCATGATATTTTATCTTACATTTTCTTGTACAATTTATATATTATTCTATTATGTCTCAACCTCAGCCAAATTCACTCTTGGGAGATCAACTTAGCTCCATTCATGTTCATTATTGTTTTAACCCTTAAATGATCTTTGTCATTATTATCCATATATGTAAAAAACATAAGGTCCATGTGGATTCTTTAATCCTATACCATAACCTCTACCTCTATCAAATCCTCTTCCTCTTCATGATATTCAAACCCTTGACTATTATCCTCTTATTTTTAAGTACCATGTGGTTATCCTAATCTAGTGGAATTAAATCCATATCATCCCCTTATAGGAAGTGGTTGTCTTATTTTTCATTTAAATGATCTTCAAAATATTATTTATTTATATTTTATTCTTTATTAAAATATAATGTATAAGCATTTTTGATGAAAAGTATTATATGCATGATTAATTATTCTTGAATATAAAATTTAAAACTCTTTAGATACACTGCATCTATCTTTTGTTATCTTTCATCATGCTCCAATCATACTAAATGCTTGTAAACCCTGTATGTATATCCTTGTATATTTTGATCCTTCTTACATAAATTTTTGAATCTTTTATACATGACTTTTGAATAATATACAAGATTAAATTTCTCTTTCAATGAGGAGGATTCCAAAAAAGTGATCCATTAGGAAGAATACTTCTTAAAAATAACATTATATGTAGATTCATTGATCACTAGCTAAAGCTCTAACATCTTCATAATTGGATTTCATAGCATTGGAAACCTATCATGAAATGTAGGCTTGAAATTTACACATATGACAAGAGTTTATTTATTATTGTTTTTAGTCATATTGAATACAAGGCATTGACTGAAAACTAGATTTCATGTTTGAATCACTACCCCTTATTATTGATTTCTTTATCCCCTATTTTCACTCCTCTCATTGAATCCCTTAATATAAAACCTATTTGGGTTCACCTACCACATCTCTAACTTCATCTTTGGACTCAATCCAATCTAAAATCAATTGGTAAATCCTTCGGTGAGTTCCTACAAATGTACCCAAATATGGATCACTTATCCCACACTAATTTTTATAGGATCTTCAGGAATATTGATACTTTAAAAGATTTAACTCAAAAAATAATTCTAGAAGTAAGTGATAGATCTTGGTCTTAACCTATTAACTATGAAATATTTTTATTTAGATTTCGTAATTATTTTAATACAATCCATTTATCCAGAAAAATGTAACTACCTTAGAGAAAAGAAGGATTATTCTTGGTGGAAGACTTCATTCCTTCCCACTTTAATCTGTTTTCTAATTATTATAGTGATGAGTCCACATCATCTTTAAAGGTATCTAATTGTGTTATTCTAAACGATGACCTAAATATTCCACATCATTTAGAACAAGAATTGTTGGTAAATTTAATCACTACAAGAAAAATTATGAATTCTATTTGAGACCCCTATGTTTCAGTCATATCCCTAAAGAATAA
>JARHVA010007830.1:62500-82500 GCA_037957365.1 Torreya grandis
AATAGATATATAGAGGCATGTTCAACAATTAACAAAGGTCATAACCAATCAAGGAAGAAGACATGTTGGTGATGAGGAAGATAGATCATGATGAAGCAATTTAGTAACAAGAAGAATATCAAGAGCAACCACCATCGATGGAAGAGATGATGCTTCAGGACTTAGAATTAATAAATGAAATAATCAAGGTTGATGTTATAGATTATCGAGGAAATTTAAAAGTATAGGATTTGATAGATTAGATGAATAGCATGGAAAAGTTCTTCGATTGGAAGACTATGACAGAAGACAAGAAGGTAAAAGTTTACATGCATGAAATTGAAAGGTCATGTAATGATTTGATGGGATAACCTACATAAAGAGAGATAGAAAAAGATAAAGAGAAGATTAATTCATGGAAAAATATGAAGATGAAAGTGAGGGATAAATTTATTCCTATGGATTATGAACAAACCATTCATAGAAGATTTCAAAATTTAAGGCAAAAAGATCATAGTATACAAGAATTTATAGATGAATTTTACAAGCTTTTCATAAGAGTGGATCATGATAAAATAGAAGATAAGATGGTTTAAAGGTATGTAAATGGTTTGAAATTTTATATTCAAGATGAATTAAGCATGGACATAATACTTAACATGGAGGAGGCTTATAAATTAGCTTTGAAGGTAGAAGAAAAATAAAATAGATAGAATTTGAGAAAGACATCTAGTACTCAAAAAAGAGGTAGATCCCATAAAATAAGGGGAAAAGGTGGGTTTAATACAACAAAATGTGTACTTAATGCCAATAAAGGTGAATTATCATATGGTGCAAGAAGGCAAGATGATAATAGGCATGGTTTTCAATACTAACAAAGAGGAAGAGGATTTTGGAGAGGATGAGGTTATAGTTGTGATAAAGGATGATTTATAAATCAATGTATATCTTATGCATATTATAGATTTGGAGGAGAAGGGAATATAGTGTTTGAGTGTACAAAATATAAAGATAAATAAAGGATGCAAGAAGATCATCTAAGAGTAAATCTAGTTGAGACTAAAATAGAAGAGTAGAATACTAAAGTTGTAGTCGTTGATGTTGGAGAGAATATCATGATGAGAAGAACCATGATTTATCCATGGAAGAATCAAGTGTATAATAAATAATGTAGCGATTCATGGATATGATCAAATATTTTTTGAATATAATGTACTTCAGGTGGAAAGGTATGCAAAGTAATTATAGATGGTGTTAGTTTTGAAAATATGGTTTCTAGAGAAATGATTGAGAAACTAAATATTCAATGTGAAAAGCATCCTAAACCTTATTATATTTCATGTTTTAAGAAAGGGAATGAGGTTATAGTAGATTAAAGGTGCTTAATCAAGTTTTCTATAAGAAATAATAATAATGATAAAATATGGTGTAATGTTATTCTGATGGATGCATGTCATGTGTTATTCTGGAGACCATGGCAATTTGATAGGAAAGTAGTTCATGATGGAGCAAAGACCACATAAATTTTTTGGAAAGGTGGTAAAAAGGTAGTTTTGTTAACTCTTAAAGAGGAATAAAAGATATAAAGCATGCTTTGTACTAAACAATTTACCCAAGATATGAAGGTAGCAAGTTTTTATTATGCACTAGTAGCAAAGAATGAAGAAACTAAAATGGTGCCAATACCAATAGAAGAAATAAGAGTGTTGGAAGAATATGAAAATATTATGCTTGATGAGTTACAAGATGGTTTACCATGAAAGAGAGATATTTAGCATCACATTTATTTGATTCCATAATCAACTCTGTCCAATCAAGTAGTTTACAGGATGAGTTAAACATGGAAAATTAAATAATTAGGTTACTAAATTTATAAGGAAGAAAGTGATAAGGGAGAGTGTGAGTTCATGTGTAACACTAACATTGATAACTCTTAATAAAGTTAGAGAATGTGTGTGGATAGTAGAGACATTAATAAAATTACAATAACGTATAGGTTTTCTATACCTCGTTTAGATGATATGATGGATGTGCTTATAAGATCAAAATATTTTACCAAGATTGATCTAAGGAGTGGTTATTATCATATTTGATTTCATGAAGGAGATGAGTGGAAATTTTCATTCAATACTAAGGATGGCTTATATGAGTGGATGGTGATGCCAATTGGATTATCTAATGCACCTAGCACATTTATGAGGGTGATAAATATAGTACTATGAGAATATATTGGTAATTTTGTGTTTGTTTATTTTGATGATATTTTGATACTCAGTAAGACTAAAGAAAAACAATTATAGAATTTGAGAATGGTAATGGATTTGTTAAGAAATGATAAGTTGTATGAAAATTTGAAGTGCAGGTTTATGCAGAATAATTTGGTATTTTTAGGATTTGCAGTTTTAGTAGATGGTGTTAAAATGGATGAAGAAAAGATAAAGGCAATTTTTGAGTGGCCTATTCCAAAAATCATTATAGAGGTAAGAAATTTCCATTATTTAGCAAATTTTTATAGAAAATTTATTAAAAATTTTACTAGTATTGTGGCACCAATAACATATTGCATGAGAGGGAAAGAATTTGCATGGACTATGATAGTCATAAAAGTTTTTAAAATTTTGAAGAAGAAGATTATAGAAATACTAATTTTAGCAATACCAACTTTTAACAAAGTGTTTGACGTTTATTATGATGCTTTATTTGTTGGAATTGGTGTTGTGTTGAGTCAATAAGGAAAGCCAATAGCATATTTTAATGAGAAATTTAATGAGGTAAGAAAAAAGTATTCTACTTATGATGTTGAACATTATGAAATTATATAGGCATTAAGACATTGGAGGCATTATCTGGTGCCTAAAGAGTTTATACTATTTACAAATCATGAAGCTTTGAAGTATGTGAATACATAACAGAAGTTGAATAGTATGCATGAAAAGTGGGTTTATTTCTTGTATGGGTATATTTTTGTGTTGAAACATAAATTAGGAAAATAGAATCAGGTAGTTGATGCATTGAGAAAGACGGTAGCGTTATTAACTACTATGATGAGTGAAGTAGTTGGATTTGAAACTATTAAAGGATTATATGATATTGATCCATATTTTAGTAAGGTAGTTGACTAGTACATGAATACATTAATAGCTGGGATGGATATTATTCATGATGAGTATCTTATAAAATAAGATTATATCTGTAAAGAGAAACAATTAATAATTTTAGTTGGGTTTGTATGAGAAAATATAATAAAAGAATTACATAGTAGTGGTTTGCTTGGACATTTTGGTAAGATTAAGACAATAGCTTTGGTGGAGGAAAAGTATTTTTGGCCAAATATTAAGAGAGATGTGGTAAGGTATGTTTAAAGGTGAATAATAAGTTAGGTGGCTAAAGGACATGCATAAAATACTAGACTATACATGACATTACCAGTTTTAAGAGGACCATCGATATATTTGATCATGGATTTTGTGTTGGGATTGCCAAACACAAAGAGAGGTAATGACTAAATTTTTGTTTTTTCTAGATAGATTTTATAAAATGGTTCATTTCATTGCATTTAAGAAAACCTATGATTCCACTGGAGTTGCAAAATTATTTTGTATGGCTATTGTGAGATTACATGGTGTTCCAAAAACTATTACTTTAGATAGGGACACAAAATTTCTAAGTCATTTTTGGAGGAATTTGTGAGATAATATGGGTATTAATATACAATTTAGTACTTTATATCATCCACAAGTAGATGGATATACATAAGTTGTGAATAGGAGCTTGGGAAATTTATTGAGATGCATAATGGGAGAGAAGCCAAAGCAATGGGAAATGGATTTACTACAAGCTGAGTTTGCATATAAAAGTTTAGTGAATACATCAACATGAAAGTCACCTTTTACTATCATATATGGGAGAAATCCTATGAGTATTTTAGATTTGGTAAAATTTCCAATTGTAGATCAAATTAGTGATGATGCAAAAGCATTTTCAGATAATATACGAAAGTCGCAAGGAGTAAGAAGAAAGATGTAGGAAAGTAATGAGAAATATAAAGAAATAGTGGATGTCAAAAGAAGACCCAAGTTATTTGAAGAAGGAGAGTTGTTAATTGTTTACTTGAGGAATGAGAGATTTCCAAAAGGCACATACAATAAGTTGAAGTACAAGAAAATTGGACTATACAAAATTGTGAATAAAATCAATGATAATGTATATGATCTAAGTTTAACAAAAGAAAATTGATATATCTCTAGTATTTAATGTTTTATATTTATATGAATAACATGGAGAAGATGGTGAAGATTTTGAAGATGAAAAAGTAAATTGGTAGTAGCAAGTTCCAAAGAAGAAGAAAGAAAAAATAGTGCATGTTTTGGATATGAAGATAATGAACACAAGGCAAGGGAATAATAACAAGTATTTGGTGCAGTGAGAAGGATTTAAGCAAGAAGACAACACTTGGATTATAGAATGGCAGATGAAGAAGATTGATAAGTAAATGTGGTAGAAGTATAATTAGTCCAACATGTAAGAGTTGAGTTGTTTTTAACCAGAGGAGAATGATGCAAAAAAATAGGGCAATCTTCTTGAGGCCATAACTTTTGACCCATAGCTCAATTTGTGATCGACCACATGCCAAAATGACCATATCAAAAATAATGTTTATATCCATAGGAAGTTTTACCTACCTAGGAATGTTTTTTATATTTTTTAGAAGCCATACAAGATCATCTGAGGGTTTGAAATTGTGATTTAATGAGTTTTTGGAGTTTTTTTAGAAATTATAAATTTTTAGAACTAGACATCAACCTTAGTTGAATTTATTTCCGTAATATAATTATAGTGTTTAGGATATTTTTAAATATTTTTAGGATATTTCGAGAGTTTTTAAAAATAGGCATTTTTAAAAGATTTTAGGTTTTTTTCAAATTTTGTATGTATACTCTAAATTCTGAGTTGAGGCTTATTTAATCATGGTGTGGGGTTTTAATTATTTTAAGAAATCAATATGAAACAATTCTAAGTATTATTTCAAGATCTTGGCCTATTGGTAATTTTCTTATTCCTGTTAGTTTTTGGGTTCATTAAGAAAATTAATTATATGTACTTTTTATTTATATTCATCTCCATTATCATGTGATACTGGAAGGATTTGGTTGAACTATGCTATCAATATCTCATTTATTTTTGTGAAATTTTCATGTTTTGGTGGTTGAAGATTAGGATCCATATTACTTGATGATGAAAAAAATTTCCACATTTTTCTCTTGTAAAAACATGTTAGGGACTCTAGATTACTAAGAAATATAAATATAATACAGTAACTTTCTTTAAAATATGACATAAGCTTTGAAAACTAAATTTCAGTAGGCCACAGTGAAAAAATATTTATAAAATCTTTAAATTTGTTCCATAATTTCCATTAGGATAATATATTTTGAAATATCTTTGGCTTCTCAATTCTAGTGTCATCTCCTCATCAAGATCATTATTTTCATATTATTTTAAACATTGTGATCCGTTTCATCTAAATCACTATTTTAAAGAATTCATAGAACATTGTCTATGGATAATAAATTTTCTCCTTTAAAATAGTTTTGACATTAAAATTTATTTCAAAATGTGCTTGAAATGTTAAGATTATGTTTTTAGTTGTTTTAGTTCCATCCCATTGAATTGATTTAAATGCATTTATATTTTTAATCTTATTTTTATCTACGTTGATCATGTATAAATGTTTTAACATGATATTTTACAATGTCATTTATACATTATCTCATTTTTTAGTTAAAATTTTAAATTAGTATTTTTTCACTTAAATTTAGTACGTACTTTTCTTTAATTATCATTTTTAGGGTTTTATAACTCCCTTTTTATATCATGATGAAAAATCCAAATTGCCCATCCCAAAAGAAATATTAATGTTAACCATGTGTTAAATATAAAAATATAATGATGTAATCTATGTAAAAAAACATTTTAATATATGTAAGATCATAGAAATAATTTATTAGTGAAACACATATTAAATTTATAATCTAAAAAAATGTGTCAACATCTAATAGATATATAATGTTTGAATGCAATTATAATGTTCACAATATATGCATGAGGGTTTTGGTCATCAAATCACACACGATATAATTATATGTGATAGAAATAATGACACCAAGATCATAGAAATAGTTATAAATGTATCAACAAACATGTACACAATATATGTATCCAGAAGCACACAAGACAAAGTTATTATGAAAAAACACACACATGACATGGCCATGGCTAGAAATAGAGGATCCTCTAAAAACATTATGACATGAGGTGACTATACATAGATAATGCAGTCATAGAACACTCAACATGTAACACATTAATGATAATGGCATGTCACAATCATTAATATCAAGGATACATGGAGTACGCAATGTTACTTCCCATAGTAAATAGATGTCATTATCCAAAATAACAAATCCAAATATCCATAGTAAATATTAATATGTAAACTATAAGAAATAGTAAGTCATGTATACTAGTTTACTACAATCAATGGACCAATACAAAAATATATATCTTGGTAAGTATATGAAATTACCCTCGGAATAACTAATGTAACTTGCATATTTTACCTTTCACATAGGCATACCTTGAAAATCGTGTGTATAAAATAGGGATATGAAATTCAGCATTTATATGGAGAATAACATCAACAAATTTACGTGTACGATGAAATAATGTCATGCATAGGTCCAATTTTTTTTTTAAATTTTTTAAATCAATTTTTCTATTTTTTATTTTTTTTTTATTTTTTATTGAATGATGTCCCAATTAACCTATAATCTCACTAATGGGGTTCACATTCAAATGTCACAGATCAAACATTCTATATGTCACATGTCATGGGTGATGAGTAATAAGAAAATTAGTATTCATAATAGATAAATGATTAGTTTTTGTATTATATACAAAATTTCCCATCATAATTAACATGATGATGTATGTTTTGTGTAGCTCAAACATACATACTAACTTATGAACTCCATTATGTGTCAACATAATTCCTTAATGGTATTTGTAATAATTATGAAAAGGTTTATATAAAACCATCATAGTATGTGACATACTCTATAACATCTAATTAAATTCAATATATCACTGATATAATGAAAATTAGATAATTAACCATTGATTAAATGTATTTAGTTGCATTCAATTTTAATTTAGAGGATAAATATGTGTAAGTTATACAATAGGTTGAAGAAATGTGTCAATAATGATGTTTTACTCATATGGGACACCCAAAATTTTATCCAATAAATTTCAATAAATATACTTCAAGAAATAATTTACCAATTTTGGGTAAAATCAATAAAATGTAGCTATATACTTGTACCCTGCCATAAGTGGTAACACAATTACTCCAAGATGGGTTTGTCACTTTCGATAGAAATATTTTTTTATCTTTGTCATATAAATCATATCTTTCTATGTGTAATCCATATTAGTAAGCTAGATCATAGCGCATATGTTTTCCCTTCATCCATTATCCACCATAATTTTTTTTATATGATGTGATTTTAAAAAAGCATGTATGAGAAAAGGTGCACTTTGAAAATCATCATCAATAATCTCATGCTAATTAGATGTGATTATAGGTCATTGTATAGGTTTGATTTGAAGTGTAATAATTATAAACTATAAAAGAAGAGAATCTTTAGTTATACTAGTATAATAATTTATAGGAGAATGTCTATTATGAGTCATAGTATCCTTAGTAATAGTCTTTTTTTCTTGTGCCACATGATTTATAAATGGATTTGAAAATATATTAAGCTTCAAATCTAAATTTTCAACTAAATAATTCTTATTTTTATATAATCATTTCTATCAATAATGCTTTTATTTATTAACAATTATATCTTATATCTAAATTAAAAGCATTGTATGCACTCAAAAATACATGGTAGAACATTTTAAAAAAATCAAAGATGTTGCAAGTGTATCGACAAATAAGCTCAGACCTAGTTGTCTTTAGCATTCTCACTTATTAATCTTTATTTGTCTCATGCAATACCTTGTCATTTAATTTCATAGTCATTTTTGGATTTAGTCTTTGAGTTATCTCTTTCATGATGTAATTAGTAGTTCTTGTAATAGAAATTCACTTTGTTGTGAAGGAACTGCCCATTTAGATGTGTTATGTTGCTATAGATTCATACACGTCCATAACATAAGAATTGTATTATAGGTAATATCTTAATTTTTCAAAATAATTTTACTAACTAATTGGGTGTGATTGTCATATTTTAAGATGGTTTCACACATGTCACCTGCAAATAGTGGTGATTTCACCATAATATATTTGTTTTTTAATTTAACATCTGGGACTTTAGTTCTCATTTATTTCTCATGATTTTCATCAATTTTATATCTTATTTTTATTATTTATTGCCCTCATTATGTCAAAAATTACTCCCAATTTTATTTTTATACATCCTTATCCCTCCTAAGTTTAGCATTCAATAAAAAATAATTAAACTCACACACGCAACCTGATTTATTCTTTTAAAAATATCTTAGTTTCAAATGAGTTTTAGAACAAAAGTTTGCATTGAATATTATTGTTTTTCAATCTTTACATACCCATATATTTCATAATTTATATTTGAAAACATTTTTCTCCATCTTTAGTCATCCTAATGGTCATTTTACATAGTTTATAGAGAGGATAATTTATATTAATGTGCAACAATTTTTTTCATATCATGTGATTAGCTCTATCATTGTTCAACTACTCTTATTTTCAAAGATCATGTTGTTATTGAATTATTATCATTGAATCATTTTTTTGATAGTTATGAGGGTCATCATTGATCAATCAAGGAGCTATCATAGCTTAGGATAACTTATTTAATACAAAATATCTTTTCCTTCATTTGGTCATCACCATTAATATGTTTGGGCATTTTAAATTTATATTTTACCTTATTAGATTAAATATATTTAGTTGACTATTTTATTATTAACCTATAATTAAAATTTATATAACATATAATTAATTGAAATAAACTCCTCTCTTTCCTTTACTTTCAACTGAATACATACCTTGTATTTTCACTATTTGCATAATTTCCATGTTAGAATATTTCAATAAATGTAGTTTTCATCAAAACATAGGTTAATTATAAAGACCAAAAAAACAAAATTTTAGTATTTAAATCCATTAATTTTCATTTAAGATAGGTTTTACATTAAAAAACAATCACACACACACACACACACACACACACACAAAAAAAAAAAAAAAAGAAGAAAAAACCTAGGAGAAATAATGTTTGCATCTTAAAAATGATTTATTTCATTTACATAAAAATTTAAAAGTAATATAGGATAATAAAATTAAAAAATAATAACTTTTATTATAGTTTATTATAATAAAAAATCATTTATTTTAGAAGAAATTGATTTAAAACACAAAAAAACCTAATCTTTATCTTGCATGAATAAAAAAATTTATGGACACTTAGAATTTAATCTCTATATGGTTTTGATCTTATTTTAGTTATTTTTATTTGTATACTATAAGGATACTAATTACATATTTCAATTCATTTATAATTAAATAATAAAAACATAAAAAAAACTTTGCTTAGCTTGGATAACGATAAAATTTTACATCTAGAAAAGGGTAAAATGAGCTCTTGCCATTATCTCCATAGAGAAACTTCTTTTCCTAAGGTGTCATCTCTTGTCCTAGATAGAGTTCTTCAAAGTGACATTGATTCTAATCATATACTTAAAATATTTCACTCCACATATGATTGAAACCTTATTCTTATCTAGTGTGAAATGAAGAAAAGTAATAATATTCAATTCTATTTCATTTTATTTTTTACCAATTAACATAGATTGATTTAATTTATCTAATATTGTCAAAAATAACTGAAAAACATAACTAGTAAACCTTGTGATGATAAACACAAGAATAAAGACTTAATCCTATACACATAGATCAATAAGTACCTCTTTCATATAATTACCCATAAAATCTATACACTTAATACATATTCAAATTTCCTTACATTACTATTGGAAGAAACCTCTTGAGTGCTGTTATCCCCATAGAAAATATTATTTTCCTAAGGTGTCAACTCTTGTCCTAGAAAGATTTCTTCAAAGTGACATCGATTTTAATCTTAGAATTAAATTATTTAATTCCACATATCGTTGAAACCTTGTTTTTATAAATTTTAAATTGAATATATATAATAGAATTCAATTTCATTTACTTTCAAATCTTACCAGTTAACATAGTTTGATTTCATTTATCAAATATTTTAAAAAACAACCAAAACACATAACCAGTAAAACCTTTTAAAGATAAATCTAAAAATAAAGACCTAATTATATACACCTAGAATAACAATCACCTCTTTAATATAACTACGCATATGAGCTATACACTTGATACACTCTCAATCACGTTACTTTACTATTGGAAGACACTTCATGAGTTCCATTATCTCCATAGATAAGCTTATTTTCCTAAGGTGTCAAATATTTCCCTATATATATTTATTCAAAGTGGCATTTATTACAAGATTAGAATTAAATTATTTCACTCTACATATCATTCAAATGTTATTTTTACCAGTGTGAATCTCTATATGATCAATACCATTCTATAACCCTGATTATGGGACATCTATACATTTCAGTGCATTATGGATACTAAGATTTAGTTTTATAGAAAATAAATCTTTTATATTTGAAAAATAACAATATGGGTTCTACTTTTTAGTTTTATACCTTCTAGCTACTGAAAGCATCACATTTTTAATCTCACTATGTCTAATTATTTATAGTATAGTCTAGCCCCATATTAATGATTACTCAGGCATCCTATAAACTATAAAAATATTAAAATGTTATATATATCATTTAATATTATTTACATAACATTTTAATTTTTATATCCTTACTAACACTACCACCTATAATGGGACACTAGCATCGATGCTAGTGTTCAAATTTATTATCTATTGTCTCTACCTCAAAATTCATCCCAATTGTAAATGTTTCAAAACCTATAGGTTTCACTATTTTTCTTATTGAACCCTTCTTTGATATATTTTTAAAAATTTTGGTATAAATAGAAATATAAGCATTTTTATTTTTCACTTACAAAATATAATGTAAGCACCTACCAAAGCTCATTCAAGAAATTGAATAATTGAATTCCACTGTCGTATTCATCACTCTTTTTGTATTAGTCATGGGAGTAGTCATACCAAACATATGAAGCATTCAATGAAAATTGCATAAAAAGTGTTTTCCATGTTCCAAGATATATCATTGAATGCATCTACCTATATAATATTACACTCTTTTACACAAACACACATGAACATAAGAGAAAACTACATAAATCTAAGGCCCTCTAAAGAGAATTAGATATGTAGTCAGTAATCATTAATAGAGGGGTGTTCTAGGTGAGCTTGACACTATGATCAAACTGAGAATTTTTGGGAATATTATAAGGAATATGAGCAAATATATATGGTTTTATCAATAAGTACACATGAAAGGTCCAAACACATCATTATAAAGTGACATAAAACCCAATAGAGCAAAATTGGTCACTTTCAAATGCATTAGATATTTATATAGGATATACTCATCATATCCTAGACAAACTAATTAAATATAGTGTCCATAAGTGAATGATATAATTTTTGGCTCTAAAAATACTATTTAAAATTTCTGAAAACTATATTCTGATATTGATCATACCTTTTTTGCCTCTATACTTATGAAATATGCCTCCATATCAAAATACAAGGTAAGTATTATTTCATATTTTTATTCAAATTAATAGAATATAATTTGGATAGGTACTCTATATATTTATAATAGATTATAATTTAAATTCATAATATTTATTTAGGGTAAGTGCACAAAGTTAGGGGACAAAAAGTGGCCTACCCATGGACATGATTTTCCAAAAATTTCATAAATCTGAAATTCTGTAGAAAAGTTTATATATCAAAAACCCAAAATTGAATATGTTGTAAGAACATGAGATGTCGAATTTCCAATCTAGTTTTAAAATCACTAATTTTTTAAAATAATTGTTACGTATAACTAGGTCAAACATCTAATATTTGAAGAGAAACTCCAATTTTTTTCAAGAAAACATAGTAGATAGACAAACCTGATATCCACCATTTTGTTAGCATAGTTTAATATTATTTGAAACAATTTGATAAAATTTATATAAGAACACCTTATACATCACCTATATTTTTATATATATTTTAAGTAAATACCTTTTTTTAATGATTTTTTTAAGTAAGTAGAGCTTAAAAACTAACAAATAAATGGCTACCCATTCGTGCGACACACCTAACCACCCCAAAAAAATGAAAATCAATTTTATTTTAATGTTTGTAGAATTACCCATACTTAGACACCATATAATTTATTTTTCACTTGGATTAATGAAAGAAAAATTACATGAACATGTATATGCATGTATGTTTGTGATATGTAGTCGCCTAAAAAATGCAGAGCTAGAAATCTATATAGTTTGAAACCATAAATTACTCCAAACATTATATAAAATAATATTTTTAGGAAGATGAGATCATTTTCATCATGATGGTATCATGTTTTCAAATTTTGGCATTGAAATTGTTTGTGTGTTTGGCAATCAACATTGAAATTTTTTTGTTTATTTTCATATCTTTCAAATCTTAGTTATACATTGATAGTATAAGTATATATTTATATTATTATAAGTTTCATTTATTTATTTATTATTTATATTTATTTTAGTAAATATAAGAAATTAGGGTCACTCAACATCTGATAGAGTTGTCTCATAGTTACTTGCCTTAAAACATAGAAATAGTTTTTAAAAAATCTATTCAGGTCAGTACTTAGGCTTTTTTAGGGTCCAACTATTAAACCTATGGATTTCAAGACATAATTTTTGTAATTAATGTCCATTTTTTTTAAACATATAGTCAATCTTTAGGTATTCATGCCTTTCAAATTTATTATTCTTATTTCTAAGAGTCTTAAATTTGTCAAAATTAAAGTTTACAAACCACTGAATTTTAAATTGATGTAAAGTGGTGTGATTGGGGTAACATAGGTCACAATGATGACCTACAGACAACAAATGACCACTTTTTGTTGATTTTACTTGTTCATCATCCTTTTCTCATCCCCAATCACTTACTACTCATTCTTCATTAACCCTTATCACTCTCTCATTATTCTTATTTGTCACTAATTAGTCCTCACTAAACCTCAATATCCCTAGTCATCTCTAATCAATCCTTCATCATCCCTATTTACTCTCTCATTGACCCTCACTATTAATCTCCATTACTAAGGAATCCTTCATCATATCTCATCATCCATAAAAAATTATGATCACTCTACATCTGAGATATTTGGTCTCACAACTACACATCTTATAATGTGGAAAATAGTTTTCCAAAATCCAATCTACTCGGTACTTAAACATTTTAAGGGTCCAGATATTAAACCTAAGGATTTTAGTAAATAAATTTTTTAATTTATATTCATTTTTGGTAAATATATAGTTTTTTCTTAGGTTTAACATAACTACTAACACAAAATAAAGTATAAATTTTAGTTCATTAAATTATCTTTGTTGTTGAGATGACTAGATGAAACTTTATTTAGTTATAGCTTTGGTAGTTTGGTATAAAAGATAAAAATTAAACACAAATCTCTTGTATAATTTTGTAATTCTAAAAAGATCTGAATTAGATGAAAATTTATTTAGTGTTTATCATTCCTTTATGACTTGAATATTGGTTAGCTTCACACATCACTCCTTATGTGTGTACTGTGTCCCAAATATTTTATCTCTTGTATGAAAAATGAACATTTACACATGTTATCATAAAAATATGTTTCTACAAAATATGAAATGCTATTTCAGGATGGTGTAGATTTTCATCCCATTTTTTCTAAATATTAAGATGTCATCAAAGTAGATTAAAAAAAGACATAGGTAAAGATCTTGAGGATGTCATTCAACATCTTGAAATGAGTGAATTTATTTTATGAGTTAACATAGAAGGAATACTAGTAAATATATGGTTTGCCACATCTAAAACATCACACACCTATAATGGTGAGATGTCACAATGGATTTAATCTTTAAAAAGTTTGATTCTGTACACCAAGTGACACTACTAGGTGATCCATTTCTCAAGGCCTACACTAGACCATACACTAGCATATGGTTATAGATGTATAAATTTTAAGTTCCAATTTTTAAAATATGATTTAAGAGAAATTAAATTCTTTTTACTTCCATTATAAATGAAGTGTATTGTATCACCATTGATCTACATTTATTAATGAAAAAATATTTTTAATTCATAGAATTTCTTGTTGGGGGAATTAGAGATATGTTTAGCACCGGTCATATCATTGGATTCATAATCTATTATCTACTTACCTTTTTATAATGATAGATAACTTGTACCCACTTCTTGAGATGTGCAAGTAGAGATTTCATAGTGTGACCATATTTATTAGATTCAATATTAAATTTATGAATTAAACACCACTTTCCAATCATAGACTACTTGTTCTAATCATTTGAAAAATATCTTCCACTCTATAGTATGATGACTCAATAAATAGACATAAATAAAAGGCCTTCAATGTAATTATTCATACCAAAAAATGTCCTCATATGGAAAATAATTTTTTGGTTTCTATAAATCACATATATTAGTGATCCTTATTATTTATTATCCATTTTTTGTGTTATGGTGGTTTTACTCAGTTCTATTTTTCCAGTGGATTTTTAATTATGAATTATATCATTTCTAATATGCCCATATTTTATCATAGGTGTTAAATATTTATGTTTCAAATTTGCATCTACATCATTTGGATCACTATGTCTTATATTTTATGTTAGCACTCAACTCTCCACTTATAAATCCTAATATTGATCAACCCCAATAAAATACAACCATTAAGGTATTGGATAGAGTAATTAATGATGAGGTGGAATTAAGTAGAGATTATGAGGGAGTCAATAGAGATGATAAGGGATGGTGAGGGTTAATGAGGGATTGATTAGGGAAGATGAAGGAATGATTAGGTATGATGAGGTATGGTGGGGGTTAATGAGGTAATGATTACAGCTGATGAGTAATGAGTAATGAGTGATTAGAGATGATGAGGTATGATGAAGCAGTGATTATGAATAATGAAGACGTGATTATAAATGATGAGTAATGATGAGGGTTAATAAGGGAGTGATTAGGAATGATGGGTGATGAGGATGGAGTGATTAGGGATGATGATGGACGGTGAGATCTAATGAGGGAGTGATTAGGGATGATGAGGGAGTGATTAATGATGATGAAGGATGCTTAGGGTCAATGAGGGACTAATTAAGGATGATGAGAGATAAGGAGTGAGTTATTATGGATGATGAGGGATAGCAAGGGTAAATGAGGGAGTAATTAGGGATGATGAGGGAGTGATTAAAGATGACTAGGGATAGTGATTTTCAATGAGGGAGTGATTAGGAAAAATGAATAATGATGAGAAATTGATTAGGGATGATGAGGCATGAGTAGGAAGTGATCAAGGATGAGGGATGGATGATGAACAAGTTAAATTAACACAAAGTGGTCATCTGATGTGTATAAGTCATCAATGTGACCTAAACTACCCCAGTCAGTCTACTTTGAATCAATTTCAAAGTTAATGGTTTTAATACTTAAAGTTTCACAAACCTGAGACTCCTATAAATGCTAGGAATTAATTCAAAAGCCATAAAAACATTAAAAAAATACCATATGTTTACCAAAAGTGGACATTAATTGCAAAAATTATGTCCTAAAGTCCTTAGGTTTAATACTTAGACCTTAAAAATGCCTAAATACTGACCTAATTGGATTTTGGAAATATATTTTCCACATCAAAAGGCATGTATCTATGAGATAAACTCTATTATATGTTAAGTGACACTAATTTCTTATATTTACTAAAATAAACATAAAATTTGGAGTATTCAATATAAACTTCTATCTAAAGTTGCCTTCATTTGTAACTCCTGCATGATTTTATATGAAAAAAAATGTAATGTAATTACATTTTGAATAACATGATCACATTACCTATTAACCAACATTCACTTCATTTGTTTAAATCTACAAAAAAATAGTAACATAATTGTCATTTTATTATATAATAACATGATCACATTATTTACTAATGCCATCGGGTTATACACTAACATGAGATGTTATGGATTGATAATTATTTATCCATAATTTAAAAAAAATTATTAGGATAATTAGATAACATTATCAAATTATTTATTAAAATGATTTCATTACATAAAATATCCATGAAATTATCCTCAACCTTTGTTCACTTACCCTTTATTCGAATGATATCGAATACTTTGATCTAACTTTTATCCTACTCATGGACTTTTCAAAATATTAAAACCCTGGATCCTCTTCCCTTGTTCTAATAAAATTAATTGGCATCCACATGATTTCTTTCCCTTTCCCATATGCTATCCTTACTATTCCCAATGACACCTATTACTTACATAGTGGATTGAAATAAAATCAAATGGGTCGAGATCATCATTTTTTTAAACTATCAACTCAAATAGCAATAGCCTACATACACATGATTCCACCATTATGGATTCCTCCATCTCCAAAACCATCTAGGTCTATTTTGAACAAGTATCACATGCTAATGGATGAATTAGTGTGTAATAATGAATAGGGATTATAGGCCCCATGTCTGCTAACTTCAAGGTTTGGAAAGTCATGAAAATGGAGGCCATGGAAAAAGATAGGGGTTAGGACATCAAATACTTCAATAAAGTTATCTCCCACAAATCATCATGAAGACCAAATCCAAAACACCTCAATCCTACTTCTTATGATCTTATTATAGTCTTTAATGAGGAGGAATCTAGGTAGGTAATCATAATAGAGGAATTTTTCTCTATCAATAGTGTTATCAACAAATTCATAGACTATTTAAAAAAATCAGTAAATTAATGCATGATTGTGAATAATTAGCAGCCCCTCTTAGAAGGTAATGTTGAAATCTATTGATGAGAAAAAAACATTTTTTATTATTATTTTTCATAATTTTGAATATAAAGAAAATAATAAAAATGACTTGTGTTTTTTGAGTCACCATCCCTTAATCTTCAAACCATGGTCTCCATCTTTTAACCCTATCATTGAGCCACTCAACATCAAACCCATTTGGCATAGCTTACCCCATATCTCTACTATGTGACTAAATATAACCTATAGTTAATTGATAAAGTTCTAGGTCATTTTTTGTGAATAGACCTTGAAACTAATCAAAGGACCCATACTAGTTATGAAAATATTCTAGTATGGATAGACATTTTTAAATACCTATCTAAACAAATTGTCTTGCAAGTGGATGAAAATGCTTAGTCCTAATTCCCTTTACTATGAAGGCCTTATTTTTCACTACAATAATTGAATTAATATGGGATACTTGAAAAAAAAATATTTCATCCTCACAAGAAAAAAGTATTATTCTTGGTGGAATGATTCCCTTCCCACTAATCTTATAGTCATCACTAAGCCCAAATATAAGTATTCAACATCACCTTTAGAAGATATCAAATCCCATAAATAGAATATGAAATCAAATTCCCCTTTCTAGATTGAGGGTGACTAGTGGAAAAATTAAGGAATACCTTTGATGAAGATTAGGAAACCTGAAATATAGATACCTTAGTGAAAGTGAACCTATAATGTGATATCTTCATGATAGAAAGAAAAGAAAAAATAATCGTAGATGTCAAATATCATCCCATTAAACATGTTAATAATATAGTTTCAATTCATCCATAAGTGCAAGAACACAAGGGTGAAAAGACTAAGGTACACAAAATTAAAAAAATCCAAAAGACTTGTGGTTTAATCCATAATTTTGAAACTCCATTTAGGGTGCCTCCAAGAATAATTTTTAGACACTGTTAAAATCACTGTCATCTTAGTAGAAGATCTATGTAAAATTACATAATGGTGATTAGGTTCCTAGAGGAAAGTAGTGTCTATTTTTTGGTATGACATGGCTTTAGTTTTTTATTATTTATTTTCCCATTGGGAAACGTGTCCATTTTAAGATGAAATTTTTTAATCCTTTTCTCTAATTTATGAATCTCTATGACCTTCGAAACAAATTACATCAACCATATCTAATGAAAAAATAATATTCACTTATTTAAGTTTTAAAACAATTGGACTAATCTATAATAGTTTTATGTATCCTTATAATTAGTCTATTTTGTATTTAACCCTAACCAAATTAAAAACATAGGGTTAAAAATTTAGTGAAAATGACTTATCTATCTCCTTTTGTCAAATTTATCTTTTTTTGGGATGTTCAGCTAGCTAGGGTTTCAAGTTACAGTAATTTTTTGATATCCTAATTTTAATAATATATATATAGTCCAGGCATAGTACTAGACTGGAGGACATACCAATCAATAATTTTTATCTCCAACTTCTTCACCTTAAAATGTCTCAGGGTAACACAATATAAAATTCCCTCAATAATGATAGTGTCAATGGTAAAAATGAATAGAATACATTAAAAAATCATCATAGAGGATGAATGAGATCATGCAAATTATGAGATTTCAAGTAAATAATATTGCCATGTTTTAATATTTTATTCATCAAAACCTTGAGGATATTGATTTAAGATCTTCAAAATTAATTTTTAAGCCAAAAAATTAAAGGGAAAATTTGAATTTTTCAACCACTTGACCACATCATTATCTACTGGATCATGGATTATGTTTTTAATCCATTTTTACCTAAACATAAAATTATTATTTGTATACCTCATATATTAAAAATGATTTTTTCAACTCAAATAACATTTTTGAAACCCATATCTACTCAAATGTTTCTTTTCACCCCTTTTGTGACTTTTCAGGCATTAAATCTTAATTTTAAGGGGTCTAATGTGAAAACCCTTCTCCAAGTTATAAAATATTTGGAGGACAAGATTAAGAACATTTAATAAAATTCTCCAATGTCTCTTCATGATATTTACTCAAAAAAAATGTTACATAAACCTATTTCATTAGATATTTATTTACACCCTTTGCCTACTAGTTCTGTCGAAACCAATTTAACATTTTATCATGGCAAGGATAATCCTAAACAACATGCTTGACCTTTTATTCTAGCATGTGTTTATTATTCTTCCAATGATAGAAGTTTGTCTAAAATGTTGACAATATGCATAAATAGATATGCTTTAATATGGTTCTAAGATAACAATACAATAATTTAAAAAATTAAAATCTATCTATGAATTCATAAATTACTAAGATAAAATAAGGAACCTAACAACCTATCTATGAATATGTCTTGAGGTATCAGACAACGTTGTCAAAAATGAAAAATATAATGGCAAATAAAGAGCTTCAAGACATATCTAATCAATGTTTTCTTACACCCTTACATAAGTCCATTATTTTTAATTCTTTTGATGACTTATGTCACATTGTCTATGATTTCAAAGTGATACATATTTACATATACAAGTTATAGTATGTAGAGAATAAAATGTTTACATCCAATACCATGTTCCATATAAAACCAAGATATCAGGTCAATATTATATAACCTACAAAGGAAACAACAATCATTGTTAATGTAATGTCACAACAACCTAATCAGAACATATTGTATAATTCACCTAAGAGATAATTTACATGATTACCTAAGTCTCCATCTTCACTACTCAAGATTCTTGTAGAGTGTCATCTTATATATCTCCCTCCTCCCATTGATATTTATATGAGTTGACATATAACTTAAGATATGATAAAAATGGTTATTTTGACTATAAAAAGTCCCTAGGCATTCTTCATAAGAATTTTATACATTGAAACTTAAGATCTATGACCTCATTACCGCTCAACA
>JARHVA010007830.1:90000-130000 GCA_037957365.1 Torreya grandis
AAATATGAGATGATATTCTCAAAGTCTATCTATTTTTCATGTCTTATTCCTTCAAAGATAATTGATAATCCACCTTGATGTGAATTATTCTAGGCATGCTCAATTCATATTGAATAGTAAATATCAAACCATTTTCATACCTTTCATCCATATTTTCTTTTTTTTTTCATGATACTCCACTTATATACAAGGCTTGTAAATCTCATACGTATACTCCTTGTAAATATCATATGTATACTCATGTGTATTATGATCCTTTAGATTTAAATTATATAATATCTTGTATATGGTCCATGAATAATACACATGTTTATCTTCTCTTTATCCTTCCTCTATATCTTTTTTTATAGGTGATTTCAAAAAATCATTTCATTGCCCTTAATTTTCATGCATGGAAAATTTACTTTCTTGTCTTCTCTTATCATTTCCATTCAAAAAAAAATTCCATCATCTTCATCCAATCTATCAACTCTTATAGTCTTAAAATGCCTCTATAATCTTAAACATCAACCTTCATTCCTTTGTTCCTTACATATAAATCACTAACCATCCTCTCTTCCATTGATGGTGGTTTTTATCACTGCTCTTATTTAATCTTCACAATATGTTTATTGTTATATTTCATATTTTTATTACCTTTATATTTGATTTATAATAATTAGAATTAATTATTCAACTTATCTCTATAACTCTTGCATAATCATATTCATATGATTAATTCCTCCTCATATTTGTTCATTCACCATATTTGATACCTTTTATTAAATCATAAAATATTATACCAAATTATAAAATATCAATTTAAAAAATTTATTTCCTCCAACATTAGAACTTTAGTTGGTACCAAATTATGAAAATATAGACTAGCTAAGTAAAATATCAATAGGCATAAACACAAAAATTACATGAAATGAAACATCTTTGGTGATTGTCATTGAATGAATAAAGTATTAAAATAGAGTATTTAAATAAATATCAAGTTGGAATTGGAGTTAGAATTCATAAATAAGAAATATAAATGAACTCAAACCTACTTAAAGCTAACTAACCCATGTAATACTTAAAACAAATATTATTTTTAGTAACATTCAGCTTCTAGTAATTTTTTATCTACTATTTTTATAGTTAGCTAAATGGATTAATTGAAATTGAATTTAATATGAAAGTTTAAAAATATGCTATTTTCGAAAAAGGAGAACTCCTCTAAAAAATGTTAAAATGTGTTTCTAAACCTTAAGATGGTCAGTAAGATGGAGAACTCCTCTAATAATATAAGATGGGTGATAGATAAAATAATTTTTTTGAGATGGATGTTTTGGCATAAATGAGAGATCAAATACAGTTATGGATCAAAAGTTATGCCCTTCAAAAGTTTTTTCTCCTCATCATTCTTCTCCAAACAATGCTCATATTGAAAAAAAACCATTCCTATCGATTATCCCATCTTTATATCATGTTGATATCATGATAAATTACCAAAATAGTCACACACAAATACAAACTAAAATTGATATTATTATCTAGCTTTGAATTTTATCTAGCACCCATCCTAAACTACTACACATTGATAATAAATATTTATTCTTCTAAAACTTAAAATCATTAACGATGAGAAATCATCATCTAAGTCTGAAGTACATAAATATAAGTTAAGAGTAGACATTTTTAACTATTTAAATTCATATCATAAGGTGCATTGATATAGTGAATATCCATAATTACACACTCTAAATAAGGGGAAGAACTATGTTGTGCTTGATTTTCATATTCAAATTATTAGATACATATGAAACATTTAATCATCAATGAGGACCATTAGAGTTGTATCAGTCCATTACACATTCTACGTATTTGTAGGTTTTATCACCTCGAAAGTGGACCTAGGGTTTTAGATAAAAGATATGATTTTTGGGTTATGCACATATGATCAAACCTCATGATTGTATACAGACATAATTTATAAAGTGAAGCACCTAACTATATCAAGTAAAAAATTAAAATAACCATGGAAAAAATTATCCAATGGAGAATATGGCTAAAACCATTAATACCCTAATGCTCATTTTATTATATTGGATCAAAATAAGATACATATAATGCATCGAGTGACTCACATCCATGTTTGCATACTACCTTTATACCTTTCACCTGTCTCAGTCCTTCATAGTTCATAGAATTAACTATCTTATCTATTTTTTTTAATTTATATATTTATTAAGATTTTGTGCCAAATTATTTGTAAACTATTAAATTTAGATTGATTCTAAATTTTAATAAATCATGGAATCTAAATATTCAAGTTTTTATCTTAATTATATTAAGAAATTAATCCAAATTATCTAAATAAATCCTATTAGTGAACTTTAATATTTATTGAACATTAAAAAATCCTACGTTTCCCTTATCATTTCAACTTTATTACAATGATTTTAAGATTTATTCCTTGTTGTTTAATTTTCATAACTTATATATATATATTCCTATTTCATTGGTGAAAAAAAAAATATTTTCCCTCTTTTGCTAAAATTTGATGCTTATTATCTTTTTATGGTTTGTTCTATAAGTTTTATTCATTGATTGACTAATATTTAGATGAAAATGACTCTATTTAACAAATGCTATAAGCATTATAATAGTCATATTGAGTGGATAAACATATGATTTTGTCCACCCAAATACTATTTGAATTTTTAATTTAATCTTTTTAGTAAATTATGCCTCAAGGATGAAGGGGGAACCTATTTTAAAAATTATTTATGGGTTTTTTTATCTACTATTTTTTGCATATTCTTTTGTTTTCAAAAAATTAGCATGGTTTTATTCAATTAGTTAGTTCTTTATTTGACCCTTATTGAAGCGCTACTTTTATGTTTGATATCCTAATATTATAAGACTTTGTGTTTATATCACTTAATCTATTAGGGTTTAGTAAACTCAAAATGAGTGACCAAGATAAAATCCTTAGTATTGTTCATCTTGTGGATATATTATTTTTTAATATATTCCATACCTTATAATTAATTAAACGATGGGAATAATGATCAAAGTAGTGAATAAAATCATAAATATATGATCTTAAAAACATGCTAGATGAGTTGAAAATGTTTTTATTTCCATTTGCTTTAATATTACCAAAAAATATTTTCTATATCGACATATAGTTTTTTTTACATGGCTTGGCCAATGATGTTGTGATGTGATATCTAGGAGAAATGAAAATCTAAAATCACTTTTTCTAGAATTATCTATTATACCATATTGAATTAAAATCATAGGTTTCAAACTAGGTTAAATTACCATAGTATAATACTTGGATCCATAATATCCATATCAAATTATTTAAAATTGATTTAAGAAGTGGTTATTATCATATTCAAATTTGTGAAGGAGATGAGTGAAAAAATGGATTCAGGATTAGGGATGACTTACATAAGTGGATGGTGATGTCATTTGGATTATTAATGCACCTAGCACATTTATGAGGGTAACGAATATAGTGATATGAGAATATATTGGTAATTTTATGGTTGATTATTTTTATTATATTTTTATATTTAGTAAGACTAAAGAAGAACACATACAGTATTTATGAATAGTAATAGATTTTTTAAGAAAGAAGAAGTTCTATACAAATTTAAAGAAGTACAAGTTTATGTAAAATAGTTTGGTATTTTTGAAATTTGTAGTTTCAATAGTTGATGTGAAAATGGATGAAGAAAATATAAAGGTAATTATTGAGTGGACTATTTTAAAAATCATTATAGAGATAAGATGTTTCCATGGCTTAGCAACTTTTTACAGAAAATTTATTAAAAAATTTAGTAGTATTGTGGCACTAATCACATATTGCATGAGAGGGAAATAATTTACATAGACTAAAGAAGCTGTAGAAAGCTTTGAATTTTTGAAGAAAATTGTTATATACAGACCAATTTTAGCATTACCAAATTTTAACAAAGTGTTTATGGTTGATTTTGATGCTTCATTTGTGGAAATTGGTGTTGTATTGAGTCAAAAAGGAAGGATGAAAGTATATTTTAGTGAGAAATTAAATGAGATCAGAATAAAGTATTCAATTTATGATGTTGAACTTTATTCAGTTATACGATCACTAAGACATTATAGGCATTATTTAGTGCGTAACAATTTTATACTATTTATAGTTCATGAGGATTTGAATTATGTGAATACACAAAACAAGTTGAATAGTAGGCATGAAAAGTGGGTTTTTTTTATTGTAGGTATAATTTTGTGTTAAAGCATAAATCAAGAAAATAGAATCAGGTAGATGATGCATTGAGTAGGAGGTTAGCAATATTTACTAATACAGTGAGTGAAGTAGTTATATTTTAAGTTATTAAATAATTATATGATGTTGATCTATATTTTTGTAAGGTAGTTGAGTAGTGTAGGAATCTATTAACAGGTAGGATAGATGCTATTCTTGATGAGTATCTTATACAATAAGTTTATCTCTTCAAATAAAAATAATTATGCATTGTAGTTGGGTCTCTATGAAGAAATATAATAAGAGAATTACATAGTGGTAGTTTGGCTAGATATTTTGGTAAAATGAAGATAATATCTTTCGTAAAAAAATTCTTTTGGCTAAAGATGAAGAGAGATGTTATAAGGTATGTTTGAAGGTGTAAAATATGTCAGGTGGCTAAAGGACATGCACAAAATACTGGATTATATATGCTATTACCGGTTCCAAGAGGATCATAGATAGATTTGAGTATGGAGTTTGTGTTGGGATTACCAAACACATAGAGATAGAATGATTTAATTTTTATTGTTATAGATAAGAATTTTAAAATGATTAGGTTCATTATATGTAAGAAAACTAATGATGTCATTAGAGTTGCAGAATTATTTTTCAAGGATATTGTGAGATTGTTGGTGTTTCAAAATTTATTACTTCAGATAGGGACAAAAATATTTATCATTTTTTAAGGACTCTATGGAAGAAGGTGGGTACTAAGATACAATTAAATAGTCCATATCACCCACAAATAGATGGATAGATAAAAGTTGTGAATAGAAGTTTGAGTAATTTATTGAAATGCACAGTGGGAGAGAAGCCCACCCAATAGGACTTGGCTTTATCATAAGTTGAGTTTGCATATAATAGTTTAATGAATAGATCAATCAAAAAGTCACCTTTTTAAATTATTTATTAGAGAAATACTATGGGTATTTTAGATTTGGTATAATTTCTAATTGTAGATTGATTTAGTGAGGGTGTAGAAGAATTTGCAAAGTATATGCAATTGTTGTAAGAAAGAGTAAGAAAAAAGTTGTAGGAAAGTAATGAGAAATATAAAGCAGCTGCAAATGTTAAAAAAAATCATGGTACTTTAATAAGGAGATTTGTTAATGGTTTACTTGAGGAAAGAAATATTTTCAAAAGGCACACAAATTAAGTTGAAGTATAAGAAAATTAGATCATGTAGAATTATGAAACAATAAATGATAATGCCTATGAGGTATGTTTACCACAAAATTTTGATATATATTCAGTATTTAATATTTTAGATTTATATAAATTTCATGGAGAATATGGTGAAGATGATGAAGATAAAAAATTAAATTGAGAACAAAAAACTCCAAAGAAGAAAAAAGAAAAAATAATGTAGGTTTTGGATATGAGGACAGTGAGCACAAGATAATTGAATTATAATAAGTATTTGGTTTAGTTGGAAGGATTGCAATAAGAAGATAATACCTAGATTAAAAAATAAGAGCTGAAAGGGATTGGCAAGGAAAAATGGTACCAGTATAATCAGGTTAACTTACAGGAGTTGAGTTGTTGTCAACTAGAGGAGAATGATGTAGAAAAAATAGGCTAACTTTTTGAAGGAAAATTTTTGACTGATAGCTCCATTTGAGCTCTTGTATGCCAAAATAATCATATCAAAAAGCTCGTTGTTGTCCATAAGTATTCCTTCCTGCTTAAGAGTGTTTTTGATATTTTTCAGAGGCTATACATGATCAAATGAGGGTCTAAAATTATGATTTTATTATTTTTTTTAGGTTTTTTCTATTATTAGAACCAGACATCAACTTCAATTGAAATAGTCTAATTACAATATTTAGGATATTTTGAGATTTTTTTAAAATAGGCATTTTTTCAGATTTTAGTTTTTTCAAATTTTTAATGTAAACTCTAATTTCTGAGTTGAAATTTATTTAATCATGATTTAAATTGGTAATTATTTCAAATCATTCAATATAAATCAATACAAATTATTGTTTATAATCTTAACCAATTGATAATTCTATTTATCTTGTTAGTTTTTGGGTTCATTATTCAATATTTTAAAGAAATGTGTATTATCTTTCCCATTTTAATGGGAAACTTATTATTGTTCACCAAAATTTTGTGCCTTTCAACCATACTCCCATCACATACAAATTGGGATGGGGAAGTGCCCATCGTAAATATCCTTACAATAAATATTCATTTAATATGTCATTCCTTAGTAATGAGGACACTATCTTACTCGGCACAAAAATATGGAACTTCGATCCATGCCTCACATTTGCTACTAGATATCCTTAGTAATGAGGACACTATCTTACTCGGCACAAAAATATGGAACTTCGATCCATGCCTCACATTTACTACTAGATATATCCAATGGTTGAATGTAGTAGTCAAATGAACTGCCTCTATCCTCCAACACTATGGAAAGTAGATGGATGTGAGTTTGAAAAAAAAATTGATAGAATCATTTCAAGGGATAGTAGAGAGTTTTTGTTTTCTTGAACAAAACCCCTTTAATACCTATTTTCAAGTTGTGACATCCAAACTCGTGCACAAGTTTAAAATTTATGAAAGACACAGTACCATATATGCTCAAATTCCGGCCTCATTGTACTATATAAAGAATGGTGAACTTGTATCTATGAATTTTTAAAAATCACATAAAGATATGTAAGTTAAAGAGTAAATCAATGCTATAAAAAATAAAAAATAAAAAAATAATCGTCTAACCATCCTACCATATAACTCCGCATATTTTTTAGAACACTAAAAACATGCTTTGCAAGTTCATGAGAGCACAACAGAGAGCCCAAGTGCTTCAATAATGTTTTAATGTGGTGCCTCGCTAATTAAGCTATTTAAATAAAAACTATATATTATGCTCCACTTTATCTATATGAAATTTATTTATATTTTATAATGCATGGCTAATGATAATGTACCACTCGGGTTAATGGGTTTCCATGTGTAATTTATAAATCTACTGAAAAAAAAATGGTCCTAAACGTTTCCTATAAAATTATTGAGACCAATCATCCTATGAATGTTTATTAGATAATAGTGTTCGACCTTTTTCATATCATCGATGCAATCGTCAGGCTAGATAAAAATGGGTAAATGAAAATTCAACACATCCTCAACACGATTATTGTTGTTTTTGAGCAAATGAAATAGGCGAGTGTCTTTCACCAGAGAACCATCTTACTCAAGTCCAATTTTGAAAATTCGCATAATCAAATTTAGTGGTCTCTTATTCTCTGCATGCTTAAAGCATTGGGTTTTTGTGACTTATTTCTATCAGCTGTTCGGACTATATGCTCTAAGCCCTTGATTTGTCTAAGCATGAATGGAAAAAAGTATTAAAGCTTTATGAATTTATTTTCATCATAAGAAGTTTCCTTCTTGCCTTACCATTCTATGTCCATGGGATTATCTCGGGATATTTCCCTTCCTAAACACTCCACTTAGGTTATAATTTAGAATTTTATAGATTAGTATTTCTTCATGCTTTTAGAACACGAAATCTCCTTCGAATAGGTGTTCCATTTCGTTGATTATTTTTTGAGAGACTATTTCAAGACTAAAATGTGCTAAAATGCAATGCTACAGATAGAGCTTGATGCCCTTACAAGAGTGGATCTAAAATTTTCAATTGAAATGGATTCTGAAACAGTTGTTAAAATTCCTTTTTAATCCATTTGTATTTTTAAACTCCCTATAAGATATGGTAATTGGTAATTGATAAATTTGGAAAAAAAATCATTTGCTGGATAAACCAAGTGTTTTTACTTCCGAGTAAAGTTTCAAATATACATTAATATTGCATCCAATCATATCATTTAGTATTATTGTTGTGCTTCCTCTTAATCTTTTATATAATATATTAATTTATTTTTACATATAAAATGACAATATACATAAGAATTTTACTTTCACTGATGTCTATTACATAAAATGAAAAATTAATTAGGAATCATAATTTTTTTTTTTTTTAATGTTTGTCTACAAAGATGGAGGTAACTGATATTTATCTTAAATGGTAATAGTTCCTATATTGATTATACCATCGTTTTTGCTAATATTGTAACGGACCAGATGCAATTTTTTTTTTTTTTTTTTTTTCAATACCGTGTATACCTCTCGCTGCCGGCAACATCCACATTCCTACATGTGTTGAAATATATATTTTTTTAATTAAGGCATATGCTAGCTTTGACCTCTTCTTAATCACTTAAAACAACCATGTTACTGAACTGAGATGTTGAGTTTCGGCATCAAAAGCATCAGAGTTCAAAAGATTGCTGTAGCAATTGGGTTCAGTTCTTGTTTATTTGTTTAAGTTCTTGTTTTGCATGCTTTTTTCATTCTAACAAATTGGTATCAGAGCCTGGTTAGGAAAGCAGCTAGTAGGGAGGCACCGAGAAGAAAAGAGAGTGAAGTAGTCGCAGTCCAACGCATGAAGGAAAAGCGCAAGAATTGCATAGTAAGGAGCGCAACGATCGACATTGGTAATCTAACCAACATCCGCTGAGACCAAGACCGACGTCGGCAATAGAACCGACATCGGCATTGTCCCCTGACCTACCTCGGCAGTATAACCGACGTCGACGATTGTGTTCAGAAACAACAAACTAGAAAGCCATATCAGCATGAGACATGGCAGTGAACAACAGTATTTCACAGCCTCAAATTCCTATTTTCAATGGTAAGAATTACAATTTTTGGGCAATTAAGATGCAAACTTTATTTAGCTCACAAGATGTTTGGGATTTGGTAGAGAGTGGCTTTGTAGAACCACAGGATGAGGTAGCCCATCTGGGATTAAATCAAGCACAAAAAGACAATTTTAAAGAGAACAAGAAAAAGATGCAAAAGGTTTATTTCTCATCCAATAGGGATTGGATGAATCTATATTTTCTAGACTTGCAGCAGCAACAAGATCCAAAGAGGCATGGAAAATCTTGGAGATTACCTATAGAGGTAATACAAAGGTAAAAATTGCTAAATTACAATCTCTTAGGAGAAGTTTTGAAAATTTGCAAATGAATTATTTAGATTCAATAGACCAGTTTATGGGTCAAGTTTTGAATACAGTGAATCAAATTAGATCTAATGAAGAATCTATCATGGATCAGAAGATCATAGAAAAGATACTCAGATGTTTACCTAGTAAATTTGATGCTATAGTTGTAGCTATTGAGGAAACCAAGGATTCGAAACAATTATCTGTAGATGAATTAATGGGTTCTTTGTTAACACATGAATCTAGAATAAATAGGAATAATAATACTTTGCTCGAGAATGCTTTCAAGTCACAAGTATCATTTGGAAGAGGAAGAGGAAGAGCCAGGTCAAACTTCAAAGGAAGAGGCAGAGGCAGATATGGAAGGAACAATCCAGATGAAGGTGAGAATAGTAATCAAAACTACAGCAGTAGAGGATGTGGTAACAATCACTTCCAGCAAGGTTCACAGAGGTTTGATAAATCTAATATTCAATGTTATTACTGCAAGAAATATGGTCAGTATGCAAGTGACTGCAAAAGTAAACAAGGATATGTGTACAAGTAGAATGCTAATTACACAGGGGAATCTAGTTCCAATCCAAGTGAATCTAGTTCTAATAATGGAAGCTTATTTCTTACTTGTAATGTTACTCAAGAAAAATCTAGATATATTTGGTTCTTAGATAGTGGATGCAGTAATCATATGATAGGGAATAAATAATTTTTTGCTAGTCTTGATGATTCTATAAAATTAAAAGTGAAATTAAGAAATGATATCACAGTAGATGTCATGGGTAAAGGTGTCATAAATGTTTTGGCCAAGAATGGTGAAAGAAGGTTTATACTTGATGTTTATTTTGTACCTCGACTAAAACATAATCTTTTGAGTGTTGGTCAGTTAGTACGGAAAGGTTACATAGTATCATTTATTGATAATGTTTGCACAATATTGGACAAGTGACAGGTTGATAGGAAATGTGGAGATGACCAAGAATCGGATGTTCCCTCTTCATATTCAGTGCATCCAAGGAGAAGATGAAGCCCACTTCAAGAACATACATCTAGATCAATCACGGCTATGGCACTTAAGGTATGGACATTTACATTTTGGAGGTTTGAATGTGTTATAGAAGAAAAATATGGTGAAGGGTTTACCACCAATAGAATAGCCAGGAAGTTCATGTGACAGTTGTATACTGGAAAAACAACATAGAGAGAGCTTTCCAGTAGGAGCCTCATATAGAGCTAAGGTAATATTGGAGCTAGTCCATAGTGATTTATATGGACCAATGAAAGTTACATCACTTGGAGGTAGAACTTATTTTCTAACCTTCATTGATGACTTTAAAAGAAAGACATGGATATACTTTCTCAAAAATAAGTCTAAAGCCTTTGGAAAGTTTAAAGAATTCAAGGCAATGGTTGAAAAGTAGAGTGGCCGTTATATCAAGGTCCTTAATTCAGATAGAGGAGTTGAATATATGTCTAATCAATTTCAATATTTTTGTAGATATCATGGCATCAAAAGATAATTGACTACAAGGTACACACAACAATAGAATGGTGTAGTAGAAAGAAAGAATAGAACAATCATGGAGATGGCAAGAAGCATGTTGAGATCCAAACACTTGTCAAATGTATATTGGGTAGAAGCAGTAGCATGTGCAGTGTCTATTCTGAATAGAAGCCCAACAAAGAGTGTTAGAGATTTAATTCCACAAGAAGCATGGAGTGGTAAGAAATATTGTGTACATCATTTCAAAAATTTTGGTTGTATAGCATATTCTCTTATACCATCTAAATTGAGAAAGTAACTTGATGATAGAGGTGAGAAATGCATTTTTATTAGCAATAGTGAAGAGTCAAAACCTTATAAGTTGTATAACCATATTTCAATGTAAGTAATTATTAGTAGAGATGTTGAATTTAAGGAAGAAGAAGCATGGGATGGTAGCACCATCACAATTGGAGCACCAATTTGATAGTATGAAGAAGAATCTAAAGAACAAAATTTGCAAGGTGGACAATCCTCTCCACAAGCAGGAACAAGCACTCCAATAAGAACAACTAGGAGGTTTGAACAAGGTCAATCATTTATTCATGCATGTCACCCTACTCCAAATTCACAAGTAAGTGATGAATCAGATCCAACTCTTGCTACTTTAAGATCAAGAATTAAAGGTAAGAAAATGAGAAACTTGAGTGAGATTTATAATCAAGAAGAAGAGAAATTTGATTTGGTTTCAAATTTTTCTCTTTTCACTCATGATCCTATGTATTATGAAGAAGAAATTAATGAGGAACATTGGCTAAAAGCAATGGATGAAGAGTTGAATGCTATTAAAAAAAATCAAACATGGGATCTAACTAATTTACCTGAAGGTAGGGATTGTATTAGAGTCAAATGGGTTTATAAGACTAAATTTGATGCAGATGGAAATGTTGAAAAGCACAAAGCAAGGTTAGTAGCAAAAGGTTTTGCACAAGAACATGGAGTTTATTATAATGAAGCATTTGCTCTAGTTTCTAGACTGGATACTGTTAGAATGGTTTTAGCAATACCTGCTCAAAATAATTGGTATGTATATCAAATGGATGTAAAATCAGTTTTCTTGAATGGTTTTCTACATGAAGAAGTGTATGTGAAACAGCCCATAGGTTATGAAGTACAAAGGCATGAATAAAAATTTTACAGATTGAAGAAGGCTCTTTATGGTCTTAAGCAAGCACCAAGAGCATGGTATAGCAAGATTGATTCATATATGATAAACAATGGATTAAGTAGAAGCAATAGTGAGCCTACTTTGTACACAAAAATTAACAAAGAAGGTTAGATTTTGATTGTGTGCTTATATGTTGATGATTTGATTTTTACTGGAAATTTGTCTGTAGACACTTTTAAATCAGCAATGAAGTAAATAATTTTAAATGACAGATTTGGAATTAATGAAGTATTTTTTGGGTGTAGAAGTTGTACAATCATAGAAAGGAATTTTTATCTGTCAAACTAAATATGCAAAGGATGTGTTAAAGAGATTTAAGATGCTGAATTGTAAACCAACACCTACACGAATTGCTATAGGGACCAAACTTAGCAATGAAGACTAAGGGTCTAATGTTGATTCTACAACATTCAAACAACTAGTTGGTAGTTTGATGTATCTTACAGCAACAAGACACTATATCAGTTATGGGGTTAGTTTAATCTCAAGATTCATGGAGTCACCGAAAGACTCACATTGGCAAGTTGGAAAAAGGATATTGAGATATGTGGCAGGAACTACAAAATATGGAATTTTATATTCCACAACTAACGATTTTAGTTTGATTGGTATTACAGATAGTGATTTTGCAGGTAACATTGATGATAGGAAGAGTAATTATAGATATGACTTTATTTTAGGCATAGGTGTGGTCACATGGGCATCCAAAAAGCAACCTATAGTAACACTTTCATCAGCTGAAGCAGAGTATGTAGCAACCACATCAACAGCATGTCAAGCAACTTAGATGAGAAGAATATTAAAAGATTTATTACAAGCCTAGAAGGAGTCAACACCAATATTTTGTGACAACAAATTAGCAATTGCATTATCAAAAGTTCATATGTTTCACAAGAGGAGCAAGCACATTGATACAAGATTTCACTTCATCAGAGAGTTAGTGAACAATAGAGAAATCCATCAGGACTTCTACAGATCTGAAGATCAATTGGTAGATATATTTACAAAGGAATTAGCAAAAGAGACCTTTTATTATTTGAGACAAAATTTAGGCATAGTAAATGCTAAAATTGTAAGTGGTAGAAATTAAGGGGGAGTGTTAAAAACTCAAGATAATTTCTACACATGCAAGCAATTAACTGCAATTAGGCAATCAATTAGTAAACTAACAGATAAGCAATCAGTTAGTAAACTGACAGTAAGCATTCAGTTAGTTAACTGATAGTTAGATATCAATTTGTTTAAGCACTTAACAATCAGTTAGTTAAGCAGTTAGATGATTAGTTAATCAATCAGTTATTTTTGGATTCAATTCTATTTAAAGATGCCTTGGGTGCAGCATTGTAAGCAAGGAAAATTGAAGATCAATAAAATATTATTTTTGAAGAGATTACTGTAGCAATTGGGTGCAGTTATTGTTTATTTGTTTAAGTTCTTATTTTGCATGCTCTCTTCATTCTAACAATATCTTTCTTTTATCGTACTGGGTTTTAGGGTCATCCTATGTAGGAAGCTTGAGATTGGAATGAGCTTATTATATAAGAATTATAAAGATGAAATTTGTGTTTTATTGTATTTAAATTTTAATAATAAATAAATTAATTATATATTCTATATTAAACGAGATTAAAAACATGTTGTTGAAAGAAGTTATACCAAATCAACATTTTATAAGTGCTTTCTTAAACATCGGGCTTAATGTGAAGGTACGTTTACAAATTATTTATTCAAATCTAAAACCCTTTATTAAATAAATAACATAATTTATATCTAATAGGTTTGAAATTTTTAACTTGAAAGAGGGTTCATTAAATTAATTAATTGTAATCATAAATAAATATTAAATTTTAATAATCTTTTTGATTGAAAAGATACAATAAATTTTTAAACAATAAAATATAACTTAAACAATAAAACATAATGTGGACTCCCTCTAGAAGGCAGGAAAGAAGAAAAATGGGTTATATGACATTCTTTTTTCAAGGGATGGTATCACGATGTAGAAAAGGCACCAAGAATGTCTCTTCAAACCTAAGTTGGTAGAACTAGGTATGGCCTTCATAGATGATCGATGGCATTGCAACCCAATGTGATATATAATGGGATTAAAGCCTTTGAACACACCCAACCATTAGATTTGACCAAATCTGGAGAAAAGGAGGTCACTCATGAAACATCTCCCTCAAAATTATGTGAACCTATCCCAGTTTTCTCAAGACGTCCCCAAGCCATGGGAGTCTTTTTATGATAAGGTCTAGGACATTAATCCCACAAAGAAGCTATATAGGATGATGAAGTAGCAACTAAATGCATTGAGATGTGTTGTCCCCCAAAAATATCACTCATTTGTTGGACAACATTTGAACTATTTTGGTCCTACAGACCAAAATTGTCTCTACCCTTTTCAAAATTTATCCTGGGCATTCAAATTCCTCATTTTTCATGCTTCTCAAAAATCTACAGAATCTACAGGCTTAAATATATGGACTCTACAGGCTTGAATCTATGAACACTGCAAGCTTGAATCTATGGACTCAGCAGGAAGAGAAAATCTTCAGACTCAACAAGAAGAGAAAATCTACGGACTCTGTAGGTCAAGTTCAATGAGCTTCATAGGTTTATTTCTATGAACTCCATAGGAAAAAACCAAGCTTTCAACACTCAGGAAAAATAAAAGTTGGTTCAATGATCAGGTTCAACCAAAAGAGTTCATCGGCAAGCATCAACAACAAGAGTTTAACCGCTTCTAGGTTCAAAGTCTTCTACAAGTAGGTTCAATCAAGGTTTAACAATTTTTTGAGGATTGAACCATTGAACCTTTGAACCATTGAACCACTTTGGTTCAAAGGTTCAATGGGTTCAAGGTTCAACAATATCATCATTTTAGTTCAATCAAATGGTTTGTCGGCTTAGTTCAAAGGCTTCATTTGAACCATTGAACCAAAGCTTGGTTCAACAGTTGGTTTAATGCTTCGATTCATTCAATTGGTTTATCAATCGGTTCATTGGCTTGAACCATCAGCTTGAACCATTGGCTTGGTTCAAAGCTTGGTTCATCAGCTTGGTTTAAAGGAGCAGTTTAATGCAAAATTTCAAGAGAGCCTCCCAAAAGATAAGTACCCTTGTAGAGGGCACTTGGTCAACAAAAACACCCTTCACAAGGGTTGTTTTCAAAGAATCCATGAAGGTAAGTTCTTTTGTAATTTTGACTAAGGCAAGAAATAATTCTTTTGGACTTTTGTCCAAAGGATTTCCTTCAAAAAAATGTCTGAAGGAATTCAGAAAGGCTGCAAGAGGAAAGCCCGAAATAATTTTCAAAGGCAAAGTGATCGAAAGAATTACATAGACTTTTTGTCTATGAGAAAATGTCCATAGACCTTTTGTCTGCGGAAAATGTCCATAGAATTTTTGTCTACAGGAATTGTCTGTGAGAAATGTCCATGAGAGACTCCAAATAAAAGGCCACCAAAGGACCTCGAAGGATAGTTGCCCTTGTGGGGGACTCTTGGTTTCCAAAGTAAAGGACACTTCCCCAAAGCTGAAGGGTCACCTTCCCTTTGGAAGGATGCAAAACAGGAAAGCCGAAGAAGGACAAAGGGGTGACATGCCTGAAGATGTCAAATTCAAGAACAACAAATTAGCCATTGAAAATGTAGTGATAGGTGCACAAACATCAATATCAAGGTTCATAAAATAGCCATTAATTTTGAAAAGCCTTAAAGAAGAGCCAAAGAACATAGCGACCTACCAAAAGAAGCTAGAGAGACATCTGAAGATCACCTAAAGGGCAGATGCCCTTATGGGAGGCTCTTCCCTATCTAAAATAGACCTGAATGCATTCAAAGGCTTTAAGGCCAAGATAGTTAGGAAGCGACTAAGGAGTAGGGGATCAAATTGAATCAAAGATTTGATTCACTTAACCAAAAAAAAAGGAACGATGAAGAAGGATCAGATTGCCAGGTAGACATTGAAAGATGAAAACTTTCAATAGCGTGACTTGTTTCTCTGCATTGAGAAAAGTAAATGGGTAGATGCCCCTAAATTCTAGCCTGTCTTCTTAAAAAAATTCAATGTAGAATGATGTGTTACTGTCCTTGAGTCCTTTTTGAAGAGGCTATATAAGGTAATCTCTTTTGTTGTAAATGAATCTCTCTCTGACAATTAGAAACAAAACTCTGCCCAAATTGAAAGGCATTACTGAGACCTTGAGTTCAGATTGTTGATCATATTTTGTTATTGGAATAAGAAAGCAAGTGATGTTTCAAACTTTGTGATGTGATATCTTTTTTGTTAGGTAAAGTATTCTTATGTCTTTTTCCTTGATATATTTTATGTTCCTCTAATTCAACAAGCAGAATTAGTGAAAGTAGTCAAGAAGGTGTCCTGAAGTCAACTGTGGAGAGACTTTGTGCCCCCATAATTGCCTTTAGTGTGTTTCCTTTTTATTTATGTGTAAAATACCTTGGGATGACTTTGTGCCCTCATTATCCTTTGTATCTCACTCTTGGGCAATTCATGTGGAGACTTTGTGCTACATCTCAATTTGCTGGTTTCTATGTCTATGGTTACATTTTGCTTTACTACCAGGAGTATTCTTGTGGCTTGCTAAATAGTACTTCTGAAAGAAGAGGAGTGCTTTATGTTATTTCCCTTGAGTTTTTCCTTTGATTTACATGCATCATCTCTAAAAAAAGAGAGATGGATGGTTTATCCTACCCTTGAGTATTATTTTATATATATATATATAGGGAACCTCCCCTTAATGAGAGGAGAGATTAGTCCCCTTTTGATGTGGTAAACCTACACATTTGGATGACCAATCTTCTTACTTTGGCTGATTAGACCTATTTTGTTTATCTGTACGCTGATCAACAAAATATTCAACTAACAGTTTTTGGCAACTCTACTAGGGATATACATAATTTTGTACAATTTGGAACCTCAAGTTTTAGATTGAAACATCACCTATGTCTTACCCATTATCGTTATAACCTTTATCTATTACAGACTCTGTCGACTGCATTTCATGTCTTACCCATTATTCATTATAGCCTTACCATCTTCCTCCACCTTTGTTATTTTATCTAGTCTATAAAACTAGAGCTGCTGGGAAAGAGTGCATAGTTTGAAACCTCAAGCCTCAAGCTGAAGCTGAGCCAGTCCTTTTCCATTTTTATTCTATAATCTGGCCACTCCATCTAGATTGGTTATCTCTATTTTTCTTAATTAAATCATGACAGTTTGAGGCCACTGGGGTAACTTTTTTGACCCACTCAACTTGACTCCACCTCTACATGAACTCCCACGTAGTTCAAGAAAGAATTTTGCCAAATTTTTTGTGATGGAATAGCTCACCCTGATGAACACATTGCAGCCCTCAACATAGCCTATGGTGTTATGGTGGAATTTTAAGATGTGGTAGTCAGGCTTTTTATGGAGACACTAAAAGGTGCTATTGTAGATTGGTTCTACCATCTACAAGCTGGATCAGTGACTAACTAGGATACACTTAAACCCAAGTTTGAAGCAAGGTTCAAGCCTGTAGAAGATGCACATGCCTTTCTATCCCAGCTCACTCAGATGAAGAAAGAGCCTCATGAGCCTATGAGGGATTTTATTGCTAGGTTTGACAAGCTGAGGCACAGGATTCCCATGGTTGCCGAGCTAACACCTCAGAACCTCAAAAGCTTCTTCATCAATTCACAACTACCTGAAGTTAGTTTTCTTTTGAGTCATGCTGGTCAAATAGATCTTGCTATAGCTCAACTTTTGGCCGCTGAGGTAGAAGATGATCTTATCTTAGCAAGGAAGATAAGAAGAGATCCAAATATAAATAGACCCTCTTCATCTTCTGAATACTCACCCATAGTCACCACTGACCCAATGGTACAAAAGTTGGCAAATGAATTGATAGCCTTGAAAAGGCAAATGGCACAAAGAATGTCTTCTGCTCCTCTATATTAAGACATACCAAGGAGGACATTCCCTAATTAGCCATATCAAGCCAACGCTGCCAGAAGTCAAGGGTAACAAAATCTTCTTCCTCCCACATAAAAACCTTGCCCTTGAAGCACCTCTAACCAACTCAGTAGTTGGATATCTGGAAATATAAAATGTTTCCTATTTCCAACCCAAGTTCAAGAGAGAAAATGGCACTGATCTCTTTAAGGAGGATTTAGAAGAATCAGCTAGCGACTCCCACATTGGTTTCCTAAATTACCAGGATGAACGCAGAAGTGAACATGAAGTAGTCAAAGGATCATACACAGTATTCAGTAGGTCCCAAATTCAGTCAGCCCAACAGGCTGATAAAGAGAAGATAGAGGAGCAACCCCAACTAGCAATTTAAATTTTTAAGCAGAGAACCCCTCTTCATTTTTAGTCAAAGGACCCAGTGATTGCAAAAGAAGTAAGTACATTAAACATCTCTACACCTTCTACTTCAACTTCACAAACCAGTCCTCTTCCTCCCAAAAACCAAAAGGATGAACTCCCATCCTCTTTTCTAAGTCCATTCCAGTCATTTGACATGATTGATCATATCAAGAAATACAAAATTCTAATGACTGAGTTTGAATCTCTGCAAGCCTATCTTGAGCAATTGGACATTGATGGAGAACAAGGTGTGGACCTGTCTAAGGGAAAAATTGTGGTCACCCAAACATTGGCCCCTATAGCTCAAATTATATTTGAGCCTTGATGCAGGGGTAATTACTTCTTGACCATAGATGAAGCTCATGTCTTAGCTGATGAAATTCATGTAGCTAGCAATCTAGGATTTGATCTAAACAAGGGATCATAAGAACTATTATGGTGAAGTAGAAATTAAGAAGGATCTTCCATCTCTGATAAAGATAAATCTGTTAGAAGATCAACTTCTAATGATGCTTGGAACTTGGAATCTGATGGCAACAATTCTTTCACATCTGGATATGGATCTCTATTGCTTAGATTCAAGATTGCTCAAGATGAAGAGGTCAAACTCCTTCACACCAAAGAAGATGTTGAGATGATGGTTTGTCAGGGGTTTGATGCTTACAATCCAATCATGTGCTGGACTGAACCAAAAGAGCAATCAATTATGGTAATGGACCATACTGCTATATTCCAAAGTCAGCAAAAGGAACTCTTTGCAAGGAGAGTAAGGAGTTATGGTTTTTAGTTTGAATAACACATCCTGCCATGGAGCAAGAAGAAGAAAAGACCAAGAGGAAGACGTAGAAAATTGGTTTCCTAGTTGAGAGCTCCATTCATCTATCACCATTTTTGGGCGCAAAATGGTTTCCTGTTAGTTTACCAAGATGGCACACTATTTTCACTACTTCTTAGGAAGCAACATCTGAAACACTTCAACTCTTGAAGTATCATATCATTGCATCTATTTATATGTATATTTGTATAGTTATTAATTCTATTTTGCTTTATTTGTTTTCATTTTTGATGCCTTTCATTTTTGTGTAGCATGACTATGTAGCCCAATAGTACACATGAAGACACTGGAGATTCTGGATTCTACTCCCTTCAATTCTTTTTATAATTGATAGAAGTTCCCCAATTAGAGCTAGCTGTTTTCTCCCAAAAATATCACTCATTTTTGGGACAACATTTGAACTATTTTGGTCTTATAGACCAAAATTGTCTCTTCCCTTTTCAAAATTTGTCTTGGGAATTCAAATTCCTCATTTTTTAAGCTTCTCAAAATTCTATGGACTCTACAGGCTTAAATCTATAAACTCCGCACACTTGAATCATTGGACTCTGTAGGAAGAGAAAATATATGAACTCAACAAGAAGAGAAAATCTATGGACTCTATAGGCCAAGTTCAATGGGCTTCACAGGTTGATTTCTATGGACTCCACAGGAAATAATCAAGATTTCAACACTCAGGCAATCTCAATGTTGGTTCAATGATCAAGTTCAACCAAAAGAGTTCATCGACAAGCATTAGCAAGAAGAGTTCAACTGCTTCTAGGTTTAATGTCTTCTACAATTAGGTTCAATCAAGGTTCAACAAGTTTTCAAGTATTAAACCATTGAACTGTTGAACCATTGAACCACTTTGGTTCAAAGGTTCAATGGGTTCAAGGTTCAACAAGATCATCACTTTGGTTTAATCAAATGGTTCGTCATCTTGGTTCAAAGGCTTTGTTTAAACCATTGAACCAAAGATTGGTTCAATGGTTGGTTCAATGTTTTGGTTCATTCAGTCAGTTCATCAATCAGGTCATCGGCTTGGTTGAAATCTTAGTTCAAAGCTTGGTTCATTAGCTTGGTTCAAAGGAGCAGTTCAATGCAAAAGTTCAAGAGAGCCTCCTGAAGGACAAGTGCCCTTGCGGAGGGAACATGGTCAACAAAAACACCCTTCAGAAGTGTCATTTTCAATGAAGCTGTAAAGGTAAGTTATTTCATAATTTTGACTAAGGCTTGACTAAGGCAAGAAACAATTCTTTCAGACTTTTGCCCGAAGGATTTCCTTTAGACAAAAAGTCTGAAGGAATTTAGAAAGGTTGTGGGAGGAAAGCCTAAAGGAATTTTTAAAGGCAAAGTGATCAGAACAATTCCATAAACTTTTTATCCACAAGAAAATGTTTGCAGGCTTTTTTTCTATGGAAAATGTCCATAGACTTTTTGTCTGAGTGAATTGTCCACAAGAAATGTCCATGAGAAATGTCTGCAGGAGACTCCAAAGAAAAGGCCGCCGAAGGACCCCGAAGGGCAGGTTCCTTTGGAGGGAACTCTTGTTTGTAGAATTAAATTACACTTCCATAAAGCCAAAGGGTCACCTTCCCTTCAAGAGGATGCAAAATAGGAAATCTAAAGAAGTACCAAGGGGTGACTCACCCAAAGACATCAATTTCAAGAACACTGAATTAGCCATTGAAAACGTAGTGATTGTTGCACGAATGTCAATTTCAAGGTTCATAAAATAGCCATTAATTTTTAATATCCTTAAAGGAGAGATAAATAACTTAGTGACCTGCCAAAAGAAGCTTGAGATCCATCCGAAGATTGCTTGAAGGGAAAATACCCTTGCGGGGGGCTCTTCCTGATCCAAAATGAACCTGAACACATTCAATGTCTTTAAGGCCAATACTAGTAGGAAGTGACTAAGGAGTAGAGCATCAAATTGAATCAAAGACCCGATTCGCTTAACTAGAAAAAGAGGAATGATGAAGAAGGATCAGATTGTGATTTGGACATTGAAAGATCCAAACTTTCAATAGCGTGACTTGTTTCTCTTCTTTGAGAAAACCAAATGGGTAGATGCCCCTAAATTCTAACCTTTTTTCTTAAAAAATTTCAATGCAACATTATGTGTTACTGTTCCTAAGTCCTTCTTGAAGAGGCTATATAAGGGACTCTTTTTTATTGTAAATGGATCTCTCTCTGACAATTACAAATAAAACTCTACCTAAATTGAAAGGCATTACTAAGACTTTGAGTTTAGATTGTTGATCGTATTTTGTTATTGGAATAAGAAAGCAAGTGACTTTTCAGACTTTGTGCTCTGATATCTTTGTTGTTGGGGAAATTGTTCTTATGTCTTTTTCCTTGATATATTTTTTTAATTTAATTCAACAAGTAGAATTAGTGAAAGTAGTCAGGAAGTTGTCCTGACGTCAACTGTGGAGACTTTGTGCCCCATAATTGCCTTTAGTGTGTTTTCTTTCCATTTCTATCTAAAGGACCTTGTGACAACTTTGCGCCCTCATTATCCTTCATATCTCAATCTTGGGCAATTCAGGTGGAGACTTTGTGTGACATCTCAATTTACTAGTTACTACGTCCTTGGTTACATTTTTATTTTACTACCAGGAGTATTATTTTGGCTTGTTGAATAGTACTTCTGAAAGAAGAGGAGTGCCTTCTATCATTTCCCTTGAGTTTTTACTTTGATTCGCCTAGATCATCTCTAAAAAAAGAGAGATGGATGCTTTATCCTAACCTTGAGTATATATATATATATATATATATATATATATATATATATATATATATATATATATATAGGGAACCTCCCCTTGGTGAGAGGAGAGATTAGTCCCCTTTTGATGTGGTAAACTTACACATTTGGATGACCAATATTCCTACTTTAGCTGATTAGACCTATTATGTTTATCAGTACCCCGATTGAAAAAATATTCAACAAATAAGATGGAGCTAAGATAATAAGGTTGCCTTCCTAAAATATAGATATGAGCTCATCCAGACACACACTGATTTGTATGAAGATGTCATAGATGAGAAATTTGAAGAGCTGTGCGACGATGCCCAGCTGTAAGAGAATGAATATATCATGTAAGGGGAGTCCACACTAGAGATTGAGGTGTCTGAGGATTATAAAGAGGAAGATACCCTAGAAGAAGAGATAGGGAACACTTTTCTAGGAAAAGAAGAATGATAAGCCATTGTGGCCCAATCCTCACCAACATGGCCATCATCCCTACCCCCTATGCTATGCACCTAAAATAGTAACAAGAACCTTCTTGGCACCTTGTATTTGGGTCATCTCAGCTCAAAAAGATTGAGGAACCAATTTCCAACCCAGTAATGGCCCCTCCATAAAATAACACCTGACTTGTTGGTCCTCTCCTTTCTACCTCCTTCACTGCTTACTTGTTCCCCTCTAAAGCTCCAACACAAGTTGTGATGATAGTTATTGTCTAGTAAAGCACTCTAGCTCTTCTTGTCACCCATTTTTAAACCTTGATGGCATCACTGTACGTTGCAATAATTATTACTTCCTAACCCAAAACTTCATTATCCCCAATCTTCAACTCATCCCGTGAGCCCACTATTGGATTTAACCCATGCTCTTATGCCTTTCCCATCTCTTCTTTCATGCCATCTCTCACTCCCCTGTCATCATCATCCACCTCATCCTCACTCATCACACAATCATCATTCTCCCCATCCTATGGGATCTGAACATTTTCACCTTTATCCCTCATTATTAATTCACTCACTCCTGCAAGAGTAGGGTGCATTAAATCACATCAACAACTAATTATCCCATTCACACTACCTCATGGAACCCCTTTCGAGGGTGAAATCATCCAAGCACCAAATTAACTTCAGCAATATATGGATATAGTGAGTGTGGCTCATACATCCTCTATGAAAAAGAAGAGCGGAAAATGGGCTAAAACTAAAGCCCAACCCCACGTGCAATCATTTTATGACCTTAGATAGTAGTCCCTCCTGGTCACCCATCTGACCCCCAAAGTAATTAAGCCCTAAGAGCATATGCAACTATAATATTACACCATCTAAGCCATTGGGCTTACCCTTAGAAAATCCTAGTCCATTGATAGGGTCAAACTTATGGAGGAAACGTAGAGGTCAGTAACTATGGACTACATCAAGGTAGACATTTAGTTGGAGAAAATCAAGTAGAAGCTTGTCAAGGTCAAGGCTTTGGCTGAGGCTAAAGTGAAAGATACTGACTTAAACTAGGTAAGAACAAAACTCCAAAGTTGCATCATAATGGAAAGATTCTAGATCAAGGCTAACAAGTGGATGCCCATTGAGACCAAATGATAAGAGGTAAAGGAAATATTAGCTGCAGTTCATGAGAATCTCTCTGATGTAGAGTGGGTGCTCCAACTACTCTAAAACTTGACATAACAAAACTCCTCGATCAAGGACTAGGAGATCAAGAGAAAAAATAATAACCTCACCACTCACCTTTAGGGCACAAAAATCCTTCCCGTAGTCCAATAATAGTATAAGTCCTTTTGGGAATGGATTAAGGTCATGGAAGTAAGCCTAAAAGTGACACTTATTTTCATCACTGATATGCAAAAGATGATAGCATAGGTGAGCTTATATGTAAACCAAGTGATTGGTTTCATCACCCCCAAGGTCATAGACACATAAATCCTAGTCTAAAAGCTTTACATCACCTTTCCTAAGGCTTTATAGATAGCAAGTGTGGTTGACTAATGGCAAGTAGTGACAAATGGGAATGAGTTCTTAAGATATAATAAGGTAGTAAATAAATACAAGGCATTCCTCAATGCTTTATGTGGTCCCATAAAGGAAGCAATGCATAGAATAATTAGTCTATTTTGGGCTCCATCTCATTTCTTGACCAACAATAACATTCTTCCCAAGGATTGATTCAAGGTGTTACTTGGAAAAAAGTAGAATGAGCAGTCTATTTTTACAACCCTTAGTTAAATACCCAATGCTTCTTAAGTGGAGAAGATTTTTAACCCACTTATCCAGCCAGAGTTTTAGACACCCATAGTGGCTAAAACCCTAGGGAACATATCCTTCAAGTAGATATTTGATTTGGATAGAGCCTTTAAGGTTCTCAAGAAAAGACCCGGATGAAGGAGGAAGAATGGGTGCCCTTGTAGGTAGCCCTATAAATGTTTTAAAAATTAATTTTACCCTCATTTTTGAATAATTTTGCCTCAAATGGTCCAAGTATCAAAATTTTTTGGGTTTTTTTCATCTTTAGGTAGACTCCTTTGTGAGTCACCAGGTATTATGGATCATAAATCTAGAATTGATAATTTTGGAGTACTTTGAGTTATGACGTTAGATTTGTATCGTAGTAAGTAGTTTATTAGTGCTTATCAGCTTTTCTCCCCTTTTGGTCACCTTTCCATCTTTGCACCCCTTTTCTCATTTTTATTTTTATGAAGTGTTAGCCTCTTCCTACTCTCTCAATTCATTTTTTTCATTCATACATCTAAATGGCATTTTCCTGAAAACTTCATATAATTACTACCCATAGGGAAATGGATTGGTAGAGTCTAAAAATAAGAACTTGATCTAGCTCATCAAGAGAATGAGAAATAACAAGCAGATAGATTGGCACTTTCATGTGAGAACTTCTCCATATGAGCAAGCAAGATTTCAAAAATTATAGGTTTCTGCACCTTCTCCCTAATTTTGTAGTTTTTATTGCAATAGTTTGAGTGTTAAAGTTTATTGTGGATGCCCCTATGAGTCATAAGGAACTATGGATAAAAAATCCACATTTTTAGTTTAAGATTAGTTTGTTTTTTTATCTTTAGACTAACTATGCAATTATCAGTTCCTCATCAACTTCTAATGGCCCCCCTTTCGATCTCTTTCTTCTTCATGCCCACTTTAAAATTTTGTCAAAGTCCCAACTCTAATCTACTTTTGATGCATGGTAGCCCAATAATCATCCAACTCAAAGAGAATTTCATCTCACTCTAGAGAAGCACCAGTTTGCCACATCTTGCCCCTACAATCAATCTCACCAAGGAGTCCCCAATCCCTTTAAAGAAGTGCAACTTGATGTGTGTCATCTCCATCCTTACTCAAGAGAAACATTGGGTTGCTAGAGCTCAGAAGAGTGTCATTCGATGAAGGTGTGAGTCCCTCCTCACGAGTAAAGATTTTGAAATACTCTAGGATTAGATTAAAATGTAAGTTGATGATTTTTAGGAGGATCAAAGAAGTTAAATGTATCATAGTAGGGATAGCTTCAAAAGAGAACAAATAGGATCATCCTAGGGTCCTCATAATATATTATAATCTTTTCTCATTTATAAAGAGATAGATATCATTTTAATGATTTATTATATTTTTATTTGCCATTATAATAGACTATGAATAGAAAATGTTAACAATTTTTATATTGTATATCTCACGGGTGTGAAAGGATGCTTTTTATGTGTCCCCTTGTGGCCTTCTATATTCATTCTCCATCTTCAATGAATATGATGTGATGTTTTGTGTTATTTGGAATGAGAAATTATCTATATCTATTGTTTCTTTATTTTTGCTTCTATAGTATGGTAAATCCACTCTTTTGCTTGTTTTAAATGTATCTCCTAAGAGATACCTTGAAATTTTTACAAGGTCCTTCAAAATACCACCCAGTAGTGCCTTGCATGTAAAGTAAAATTCCACTTATTTCTTGAAGGAGAAATCTACTCTTACGCTTGTTTGAAAGGAATCTCTTAGGAGATACTTTTTAGTTGAAATCCATTCTTGTACGTGAGAGGTATCTCATAGGAGATACCTTTAAGGAATTTTAAGGGACTTCAAAATATCACCTAGTAATGCCTTATATATAATAAAATTCCACTTGTTCCGTAAAGGAGGAATCCACTCTTGCACTTGCTTGAAAGGTATATCCTATGAGATACATTGAAGAGGAAATATAGTTCGTATATGTCTTAAAGGTATCTCTTATGAGTTACTTTGAAGGTATTGCATGGTCCTTCAAAATAAAAGTAGTACCTTCCATGTAGAGGAAAATTCTACTTGTTCCTTGAAGGAGAAATCCATAGAATTGTCTTTAGGCTAAACAAATTAGGCTAAGATTTAATCATGATTTTACAAACCAAAATCTAATAAAATATCAATTTAACATTAAATCAAAAATACCCTAAGCATGTTCATTTCCAATTAAATTTTCATTCAACCTTAAATGTAGAAACATGAGCAACATTAGAAAGGATAAAATCATGATCATCTGAAAACATGTCCATTGAACTAAATGAGATTTAGGAATAATGTGCAACCCAAACAAATGTAAATGATCTTCAAATTGGAAAATGTCACTTGGTAGTGAGCAAGATTGGTTCCTATAGATAATACAAAATACTAAAGTTAGTGCTTGAGAACATAGATTAAAGTTTTCAACATGATAAAATGACCAAAACACAAAAATAGTCTAAAGAAATCAATGTCTCAGGAAAATTGTCTCAAGTGAATTATTTCATAGGCTAAAGTTGTAATGACAAATAGCCTAAAGGGTCTTTGAAAAAAAGGTTGAAGGGAACTTTCAAAATATTTGAAGGGCACTTCTCATCGAGGAAACTTATGGAATAAAATTCTTGAAGTGCAAAGGGCCATTCCAAAAAGGCTTAAGAGCACTTTCAAAAATCCCAAAGGATACATTCAAATTACTAGATGGGTAATTTTAAAAATCCTTAAGGGTACCTTCAAAATGCTTGAAGGTTACTTTAAAAATTCCTAAAGGTCACTTCTTATAAGCGAAAGGGACCCAAAGGGCTTTTGATCATCAATTATTCTTCTTTATTTTTTCCCTTCCCTTTGTTGTTTCCTTTTACAAATAAGTGTCATTAACATAAGTGGCTGACTTATTCATCACACATCCTTTCCCCTAGTTTTCTGAAATCCCCAAAAACATTCTCTGAAAGATGGTTATCTATGCAACTTACCTAACATTAATATCATACACTCTATCATGTAGAAATACCCATGATGATCACTATAAATATCTAGCATATGGATCTACAAGTTTATGTATCACCCCCATTATTTATGAGGGTGCCTCTTTCCAAAAAATTCCCATGATGGAAACACATAATAGTGGTAATAGTACATAAATATCTTTTTTCTCCTTTCAATCCAAACACTTCATACTTTGTGATTTCAGAGCAAGCATTGAGCAAATAAAAGGAAAGAAAGAGATAATGGAGGATGAATGGAGTATTAACTAGTAATTCAGTGTACCAAGTAGAAGTAGAAAAGGGTCATTGAAATAGATATAAATATAGAACCCTCTATGTCCTTATCGAGAAGTGATAAGCATCCCTCAAAGTTGAGACCCCACAGTTTAGGTAGCGAAGGAGATCCTACGTTTAAGAACATAATGGACAAAGCCTACAATTAATCCCTTGCTCAATTGAAGGAGAAGGTGTCATATATTAGACTGGTGACCAAGGGATGTTAAAAAGATCAAACTTTCATAACTAATATTTTAGATAATAAATTTGACCTCAAACTAGACCTAAACACCAAGAATTTCAGAGAGGGTGCTTATGCCCAAATTATTTATAAGGTAATCAGGAAAGATTATAACACATTTCAATGTAGATTTTGATAAATTATGATGACATAATTCATGGTACCTTAGGTATACTTGTTCCCTAAAATTATTACTCTTCATCCAAAAAGATATGATACTGACACTAGAGTGATCACTAGTAATACCCACTTAAGGGTAAAAATTAGTGCAGATGATACTAGAGAGATGTTTTGGTTTTATTATGATCTTAAATCCATTATAGACAACATCAAGAGCCTCTAACTTGTTTGGTATTCCTAGGTCAAGGCTAAGGCATGTTTACCTAGGACTCTACTCAACTATGAGGTTATTGAGATGCCTCCTCTATCGATGCACCAGTTGACCTTTACCTCATAGCATATAAAATATGCTCTGACTATGCTAACTTTCATCCTAGGCATAGATAAAGATATCAACATGTATAACTTTTATCTAGGGGCACTCCTCTTGTTTACATAAAAAAAAGGTGTAGGAAGTTAGAATAATTTTTTTTAAATCCATTGTTTCCAACATGAGGGACAAAATAGAGAATTTTTCAACAATGAGTACCTTTTGGTACTTATCTTTCCACACGCACTTGATCCTACACTAGGATTCCAATTTCTTTTCATGTATCTTTGGCTTCACACCATCGATAATAAGAATTTTCCCCATGTTGTGGCTCACATCATAGTATAGACTAACATTCTATAAAAGACATAGGACTACTATGAGTTCTGAAAGGGATTCATGGCTCTAATTATTGTAAATCTCAAATGAAAAACTGACACTCATAGGATGATGAATTATCAACAATCTTGGCTCTCAACCAACAATGTTTTAGTTGATTAGTTCTAAGAAGCCCACTTCTCTTTCATATAACTACATGGTTTCAAAGAGGAGCCATTTTGGCTTCCTTACACATTCATAGATAGAACCTTAGCCCTTGAACTGGTTCACCAACTTGATATGGTAAACCTTGTCTACATGGATGATAAAAAGAAAAAGGGTGTATATAATTTCCCCTTCTCAAGGGATAGTATCACAATACAAAAAAGCATCAAGGGTGCCTCCTTATGGCCAAGCTAGTAGAACTTGGCTTTTATTTGATATATGAATGATGAAACTATGATCCAAAGGATACATAGCTGAATTAAATACTACCAATGCTCCTAAACATCAAGTTTGACCCTACTTAGAGAAATGGAAGTTGCCCATAAATGAAATCACCCAAAATCATGTAGACCTAGATCAAATGTCAAAATAACCCATGATATCATGGGAGTGTTTTTATGACAAGGTCCAGAAATATGAGCCAATCCAAAATTTATCAAAGAGAATGAAGGGCTTACTCACCTAATTAACTTGGAGTGTGGAGAACAAAATACCTTCATCAAATATAGGTTTTAAATGAATAATCCATCCAAGGGCTTATATGATGATGACCAAGATAAGAAGTTTAAAAATATCTAGGATGATTTTTACCTAGATTAGATCAGGTCTAATGAAGAATCTACTCTCGACATAGAGATGGGGGGATGAAGAAAAAGAAGAAGACACACCCATGGAGGAAGCATGGGACAAGCCCCTAGAAAAAATGGATGTAGTAGCCATATAGTAGCCTTCAACCTTTATGAATTTCATGCCTTCAAATCTTTTAGACCCATAATGATAACAAGATCTATCTAGATACATCAAGTACATTGAGGCATATATCCACTTCATATATCCCTTACTTTCTACTTTTGTATCTTTCTCCACTACTCCATCACCCTCTATATCTCTGTAATAGGTTGTGGCATCATCTATTGCCCAACCACATACTATGTCTCCCATTTTCAATTTATCATCAACCCTTGTATCTACACTAAAAGTTGTAATACCTTTCACTACTCAACTTATTACCATTTTTACCCTGGTCTTCTCCTCATCTACTCAACCAATCACTAGGCCTAACCCCTTCTCTACCACTATACCTATCTCCTCTCACATCCCTTTGTTCACTCCCCTACCTTTATTTTCTCCCACATCCCCCTAGTAATTCAATCCTCATTCACCCTACTATGTAGTTTCCCATATTTCTACATCATTCAAAGGGAGAAATATCCTCATATTTCTCCCTTTCAATCCTCATTCACCCTACTATCTACACTAGTTCAAGATTCCCTTACTACATCATTCAAGCATTACACTAGTTCTAGTAGTAGGTAGATGCAGTAAGGGAATCTTGAAAGGCCCAAGCGGAAAATAAAAGTGGGAAAAGGCTAAATATTATGCCTACGCTCACATGCAATAATTTTATGACCTAATTCAACAATATCTTATGCTTTATCATTTGAATCCATAATTACTAAATCTCCTTGAATAGATCTAACTAGGGGACTATGTTATCCAAGATGGTATCCTTAACCTTAGTCAAGCCCGACCCATCGATAGATTTATGTTTACGAAGGAGATGAAAATGTCTATGACAATGGATTATGTTAAGGTGTCATATTAGCTAGACAAAACTAAGTTGGATCTCTCAATATTAAAATCTATGGTCTTCCATCTCAATATTGAGGCTAAGGCTAAAGATACTAAACTTAACAAGGCATGGTTAGAGCTATAGGGAAGTATCAAGAATGAAAGATTACAAGTGGAATTATATTCACGTAGAACCATTGAGACCAAGTTGTAAGAGCAGGAGAAAGAGCTAGATGAGAACTTCTAGAAGTTCCATGACATAAATTGGTCACATAAACTATTATATAACTAGGCAAAGTAACACTCCTCAATCAAGGACCAAGAGATTGAGAAGCTAAAAAATGACCTCACAACTCACCTTTAGGCTATCGATATCCTTCCCATATTACAATAGCTACATAGATCCTATTGGGAATGGATCAAATCCATAATAGAAAAATTGAATATAGTACTAACCTTCATCAAAGATGCATATAATATATCTTCTCATGTAAGCACATTAATTGATCAGATAATTGCTTTCATTTTCCTAAAGGTCCTAAAGTCATAGAGCCTTATTTCAAAGCTTTATAGTGCTTCACCTAAATAATTAATGGTAGTAAGGTTAACCAAACAAAATAGGGTAGTAGCAAAGGTAAATGAGTTTTTAAGCTACAAGAAGGAAGCAAATAAGTGTAAGGCATTTCTTAATGCCTTAGATCAAGTGACTTGAGAAAGGTGGGTATATATAGAATAATTGGTCCAACTGGGATTCCCATCCCATTTTTTATGAAAAATAGTGTCCTCCCCAAGGATCAGATCAAGGAACTAATTAAAACAAATTAGGATGACTAGACCATCTTTGTGGCTCTCAGTTATGTCCCTGATACCTCTAAGGTGGAAAAACTATTATACCCACTCACCTATTTAGAGTTGTAGACACTAGTGATGGTTGAGGACTTGAGAAGCATCTCATTTAGGAATATTATATATTTGGATAAAACTTTTGAAGATTTAAACAAAAAAACCCAACTAAAATAGGAGTGCACACCCGTACAAGTAGTCCTTCAAAAGTTGTAGATTTTAGCACATTCCTCTTTTTTGTAGTTTTGTTTTATCTAGTCCAAACACTAGAGTTTTTGATTATCCTATAGATAGGTGGATGCCCCTATGAGTGACCAAGAACTATGGATTATAAATCTACATTTTTTCATTTTTAGAGTAGTTCATTTCTTTCTTTAGTCCCTCTCATCATTGGCACAGTTCTGCAGTAGCTTTTAGTGGATCACCTTTTGGTGCTTATTCTTTGCGACCCTTTTAAAATTTTGACAAGGTCTCAACCTTCATTTACCTATGACACATGGTATTTCCATGCCTTAACTCATTAAATAAGTCCCCAACTACTTCTAAGAATTACCTACACGACACATGTCATCTTCACACTTTCCCAAGAGCTATGTCGTCTCGTCAATATTTGAAGAAGAACCATTAGATGATAGTGTGGTTCCATTTTTAAGAAAATATTTTGAAATAGTTTAAGCTTAGCCTAGGTTGTAATCCTTTTATTTTTGGAGGGCAAAACCATTGAATACAATATAAGTGGGACATCTGTATGATTAGACATATGGCACTTCCTTGCTTATCCAAAGCATAGTGGTATTATTAGAAAAATGTAGTTAATCTGGAAGTTAATTGCAATCATGAGCTGAAGATCTCCTTTCATATTTAGTGACATCATCATGGTCATAGAGAGGGAATCTTTTGGTGTCTCTTCTTTCAATGTTCACCTTGACTATTTATTTAGAGCTCATTTTTTCTATAATGGGAGGTTGATGATCATTTTGTTTCTTTGCATTTTCATTTTATGGATAGCCATAATAATAGACTAGGATAGTAGTAGTTAGATTTTTTTTATTTTTCAACCTTAGTAATCATAGTTTCATCTCACATCTGTAAATATTTCCATAGGAAAGTATTCACTGAGAGTGAGAGTTTTAGGCATCAACAATATTGACTAAGATATTTTTTTATGGGTAACATGATGTATCTCTTAGGAGATACCTTCAAGAAATTACAAACCTCATTAACTCTAGTCAATTTCTTAGTCAAGATATCCAATAGGAGATTCCTTCAAGGGCCTTATAATAACTTCATGAGTAACTTCAAGGTATCTCCTAGGATATAATTTGAAGATATCAAAAGGACCATCAAGGGAAAAAAATTTAAATTGGATTGAGGTGTATAGAGCATGTATCTAGGAGGACATAGAAATAACTCTTGTAAATGATTGAAAGGTATCTCTAAGGAGATACCTTGAATGTACCTATTGATGGTCATTTTGAAACATATTAGAAACATACTTCTCCTCATATTTATCTTTCAAAATAAATGTTTGTGGATTCTTGTTCCCATCAGATTATATTCACTAGTGCACATAATTGATTTTCAATTTGGTCATACCTTATTAGTTATAGGGTGAGTTAATGTAAATATTACAAAGATTATATATGTATGTTATGTTATAGTTCATAATTAACATTTGTTGATATAAATTTAATCATTGCTCAAAATTAAAAAAAAATCATGAATTGATGCAATATATAACTTGCATTTTACAAAACATTAATATTCAAATCATTTCAATTGCTTTGCAAGATATCTTCAGGTGAAAAAATAATTACCACACTTAAAAAGAAAGAATAAGGCCTCACTCCAAGAATATTTAGGTAGAGTAATCTATAAAATACTAAAACTAAAATTAAATCCACGTAAGAATCTTCCATTTTAATGTGATGAAAAAAATCATCTTGTTGATTGGTATTTTGAATTGTTTAGTCTACCAAACATGCATCCATATATATACTTGCTTACCACTACATGTAGAAAAGAATCTTATTTGACTAGAATAATATTATCCTATGATAAGTATGAACTTAAATATGCCTTTCAATTCCAACTAGAAGTATGTAATGGAGAAGAGGGAATTCTCTGTTGAGATATAACTAATTTAAATAAATTTATACCCAGTCAAAATGAGTTGACAAAAATTAATTTTTCTCTTTCTTTTGAAACATTGGGGTTTTATTTGAATGTCTATGACAACATTCAAAGTTATTTATTAATAGATAGAGATAATTTGGTCATTAGAATACAAAACATGTTAAAATAAAAATATGAACAAGGGGAAATAACTTCATCTACTTGCCACCATGTAAACATGTATTTAAGATACACTACAAACATGAGAGAAAAAACATTAAAAAAAATAATATAAGTAATGACAACATATTTGTATGTAGATTGGAAAGTGGTCATACAAGAAATCACACTAGTGGATAAAAATAAGATCGAACAAAAGGTTGGAATAGTTTTGTTGACACAAACTTTTGATGAGACACGTACTGAATTATCTACATAGTATATTTCCTCTAGAAATTATGCCTTGAACATTCATATAGGGCTCTGTGAATTGGGGGAAGTAAATATCAAGATAATAATTTTTAATGAAAGAGAGGTGAATGATATAGTTCATTCATTTATAAAACATAATGAGACTCTAATGAAGGATTCTTTGTTAATTCCTTTTGATCCAAGCAACCCTAACTATTTTATTGAATCAGAGGAAGTCTTAGAAGATATGATGGAGAAAAATACCTTAAGGTTAAAAATTTTAGATGGACAACCCATAATTATAGCACAACATAGAATACATTCAAAGGAGGAATATAATTTGCAATCATTAAGAAATAAATATTATGTTAGAAGGACAAGAGTTTTGGAAACTTGTGCTTCATTCCATATTGTGCACAAAATATGCAAATAATATAATGAAGATAATGAAACAATTTATAAGTCTTCATTTGTATAAAGAGTTTGATCTACATGTGACCTTATCAAACTGAGATGTTGGAAGAATATAAAAATAGGGAAAAATAAAATGGAATAAATACATGAATAAGATAAACACTTAAATAAATAAATTATTTAGCACAACTGTAGGAGAGAAAATGCCTTCTTTTATGGAATATCCCATTTCGGATTATTTTGATAAGGCATTTGATTTATTTGAAAGTGGTACTTTACCTAGTTCAAATAAGTAAGATTTGAATATAATTGGTATCACAGTACTTCAAAATATTGAAGGGCTTTTAGATAAACAAAAAGTAGAACTAGCACATTTATTGGAAAAATGGTTAATTTCCTTCTTGAAAACTCCTGAATATAATAACATGGACAATTGATACAAAAAGGTGAAGCTAGAAAGTAACATATTATCAAAAATTGTATATTATTTTAGTAACCATGATACGACATTACCACTAGACCAAATACTCACACCTGAAGAGTTAATGGAGAATTATAAAATTTTGACAAAAAGGTTTGATGATTTGTGTGTCATGATTGAAGGTATTTCAAAAATTAAAAAAGGCTAGAAAACATTATCTCAATATTCATTGAGCATATAGAAAATTTATCTATATAATGATGAAGGTTAGCTTTCTCAAATAGATACAGAAAGATCTAGTTACTATTATGGCCCCCCTTATCTTTGGCCATCCATTTTAGAAGATTTTAGTCAAAAATTCATTCTTAGTCTAAATGTCAATTTGATAATATTGATCATATAAATCTCATTAATGTTCTTAGAGAAGAATATATTTTCCTATTTCTTTAGGCACTAATTGAAAAACCTATTTTTGTTGCTTTAAATGTATTCATCGTCCACAATTTAGAATATTATCATCCCGTTTAGACCTCTCTCAAGAATCTTTGTGTTGGTGGTTTTTGTTACATGCAAGATACGAGTGTCATACTATGGAGTCCAAATAGTTATGGATTTGATTGGACATATATTAAAGGTATCAATTTTTTTAGGATCTAGCTCATTTTCAACTGCAAGGTTTCATCCATTCACAAGAAATTACATTAGAGGATAGTTTTAACATCTACAAAGATGTACCAACATTTAAAATGATTGATTCATACAAAATAGGAAGACCTTATAAAAATGTACTAGATACCATATTTTGGGAGATACTTATATCTACTTTCCATGATCTAGATTCATGTGACATGCTATGGGTATATACAGGAGCTAGATTGGTGCATGCTTGTATAAAATTATAAAGAAATTTATCTTACGTTAAAAAAACTAAATAACAAATGTTTTTAATGTTCAATTTCAAATTTGTTTTACAAATTTAGAGCAACCAATATAATAACAACCGCTTTGATTAGTACTAGATGCATATCATTTTAAATTTTTTTTATAATCATGCTTCATTTTCCAAATATAACATTTTAATATTATTTAGATGTGTACGATTTATTTTTAAACATAATAGCTTAGAAATATTTTAATGTGTAGATCCAATGGCATTAAATGCAAGTGAAAAAATAATAATAATGGAAAATCATATGAATGAACATGACAAATCGCATGTTGAAAAAGGTAACATATTAACATCTTGCATATTTTTCAATTATATAATTTTTTAGTTATGAATAGCTCATAATACGTGTATAATATTTGTTCATCTATTAATGTCTCAATTAAAATAGTTCACAACGTAGCTCTAGCACATTGTGTCTACAACACAACCCATGACACAACTCTACAGGTTGGTGTCTCCACAAAAATAACACAAGGTAGAACTTTACAACAAGACATTTTTAAAATACACATATAAAATCAATTTATTATTAATGATAAATTTTAGTTACGACATTATATAATACTTTGCAGGGAATAAAGAATTGAAGTTTCAATGAAAGAGTGCATCTGTACAAACTATAAAAAGGTAAAAAAAAAATGTGAAAACCTCTTTCAATAAATGCATAATTATGTAATTTCATAAAAATCTAGAATATGTTAGTTATCTCTATTTATTTAAACACATTAAAATTGAATTTTTCTTCATGAACATGAGATTGTAGAAGACAATGAAATATAGACTTGAAGCAACTTGCGATTTGGAAGTATGGTTCATTTTATTATTATGTAAAGAAATTGAATGTGGTTGTATTTACCCATTAAAATGTTGTTTACAAGATTAATTTACCCATTAAAATGTTTTTTACATGTTTAATGTACTTATTTAAAATAATGCAATATGTGCTATACTATGTCTTCAATACAATAAATTTTGATGCAGAATATGCATGTGTTCTTTGTCAATTAAAAACAATAAAGTATATTTTGATAGAAAGAATTATATTGCTATTGATTCTAATAGTTTTTAATTTTATGTGTTTTATTATAAGTATATGAAGGGGGTTCAAATATTAAGGTGTATTATATTAGTTTTAATTTAATGATAGTGAACTATGGATTAGAAGATTAAATCCAATTTTATTTATAGTGATGGGCTGCATAAACATATATATATGCATTGGTATGCATAAGTGCAGTTGATACTTTCATTACTATAATAATATAGATGTTGGATGATCAATGTTAAATTATTATCAACATTTATGTGAAATTAGTTATGGCAAAACTAGACTTATTCAAATTATGATATATTGACGATGAAGTTATAAATATTCAATATGAAGTTTTATATGGATATGTGTGTTATAAAACTAGCATTAGAAATGGTACATATATGTATATTGAGTATTATAGTTATAATGTGACTGAGCATGTAATTATTTTAATATGTCTTTATATGAATCTTTATAAGATTTAAAGAAATGCAAAAAAAAATTGAATCAAATGAAATGCATTATGTATTTATGTTACAATAAGAAATGCAAATCAAAATCGCATCAATGACCAGTCTAGTAACATGTAAAAGAATTTCTTAGAAAATTTTCATGTTATATCTCTTATAATATACATTTTTTAATAAATCATTCGTTTCTTTTTTAATAAACTGCAAACATTCAAAAGGAGGAGCTAAAACTAACTTCTAAAAAACCATTTATTTTGGGGTTGGATGACTTATTATTTGTTGTACAAAAAAAAATATATGTGAAAATGAATAATATGGGAAAATATAAAGATTATAAAATTGAAAATATGTCATACTATATTCGAGATCATTCCAATGAAATTTTTAAGGTAGCACTACAGTGTTTTTCTCACATTAGCATTTGGTCAATGATAGAGGAAACTCATTTGAGGATGCTAATTCAAGTCATGGGTTACACAATTTAAAATTTCATGTTTTTTTTTTTGGAAATATATATTATAATCTGTTAAATATAAACATAAATAAATTGGGTGAATTTATTTTTAAAGGGACCCTTAGAAATGATTTTTCAATTACCAACATGTTGTTCATTGATTGTAATTCTTATAATTGTGTTACAAATTAAAAATTAAAAAGTAGCTATGTTATGTCAAGAATATATATTTGAATTATAAGTTAGAATATGAAAAGGATTGGAGAAATAAAATGGCTTAAATCATCACATTATTGAGATAAAGCAAAAAATTCATGCTTACAGCTATGGACCAATGTTTAGAAAGATATAACTTCACCTAATTATTTCAAACATATTTATTGATTATAAACTATAATTATAGTACTCAACATTATCATCAAATTCATACAAATTAATTATAAATTATTTGAAAAATAGTTCAATTAATTTTGAAATAATCTACTCTAATTTAGAATTACTTTGCTCTAGTTATTAGTGTTATTTGATTTATAGTTAGAGATTCTTTGAAATTATTGAATTAGTATATTGACACTTGTGTAGTCATAAGATATTCCCAATGAACAACAAATAATTATGAAAAAAATTTATTATGTATATGAACTAGATTTACTCATATGTTTTCGTCCATAATTTGGCCAGTCAAATGGTGCCACATGTCCTAGAAACAAAATCTAATTGAAAGGATCAATGATCAGTGTGAAGGCCTAAAAGGGTGCCATGAATTAAAAATAGTCCAATCTATTCAAAATGATCTACTCCAAAATGATTTGAAATAATTCAATTTATTTGGAATATAGAAAACATATTTATGGAGAAAATATTCTCCACTCCACTTTAGTGCGTATAATTTCAAATTATTTAAAATATCGCAATTTAATAAAAATGATCTATGCTCAAATGGTTTGAAACAATCTAATTTATTTAGAATAAACAAAATATATTTTCGGAGAAAATCTTCTTCTGAATCACTCCATTTTATAGGTATAGGTCTTAATTATTCAAAATAACCATATTTACTCAAAATGATCTATGCACAAATGTTATGAAATAGTCTAATTTATTTCAAATATAACAAATTTGTTTTTGGAAAAAAATATCTTCACACCATTTTAATGGATATAAGACCAATTTATTTAAAATAATCCATTTTTTGTGAAATGATCTATTTGTAAATGATCTTAAACACTCCAATTTATTTAGAATATATGAAATTTATTTTTTGGAAAACTATTTCTCCACTAAAAGTTATGGGGTATAAGTCAAAATTATTAACAATAGTCCAATTCATTCAAAATGATCTATTGCCCAAATGGTTTGAAATAGTCCATTTTATTTACAACTTAAGAAAATTATTTTAGATAAAATTTTATTCACTTCACTTTAGTGGGTACAAGTCCAAATTATATAAAACTATCCTTTAAAGTTTATGGATAATGTTATAAAATTTTGAGTACATATTGTAAACTAAATGAAATGGCATTTGGGCTATGTCCTTATACATTTTTAGGTAGAACTAAGGTTTATACATTTTTATTAAACCATTAGTTTGTTAACCATTCACCATGATTGCTAGTTGTAAATATTGACATATGAAAATTCTATGTATAAAGGGAGGTTACTCTCATATATGTTTTGAAATATATTTTGTATGTCGATCCTATTTTAGTGGTAAAGGATAAGGATATATAATTGATAGGGCACAAGGGTGAATATTATATCTATAACATGTTAATTAATGTGATAAACTTAGATGTACCATATGATGAATTTATTATGTTGAGATAGGTTACTAATATAATTACAACTATGATAGATATAAAAATTACATAAGAGAATGTATTTATCTATTTTATATATTAATATAATGTGAGATCTTATATATATGGGTATCATGTAGGAAGATAGTTCTATATCAACAATAAAAATTAGATCTAGTGTCTCTTTCTCTCTAAACACTTACATCATCCTGACATGGTTGTATTGACACTAGTGTTTGGGTTCAACATTATTATCCTATATAGAATACTCAATGACATAGGATGTGACTAGATAGATTCTTTTTGGGTTGTCTTAAAAATTTCTCTAGTGTATTTATATCTTGGTCATGTACTATTTCTACTGATGAAATGGAAAACCCTAACTTTACATCTTTAATGTGACCTTGGGAAAATCAATTAGTTGGTGCATGGTGTTGGGTTGATCATAAATTAAACCTCTATTAGAATTGACTACATACATATCCAATACTCCATAAAGGGGCCTAAGACTCATGTAGTCCTCCCTTAAATTTTGTCTTGTGCTTGAATCATGTAAATGTGTAACACAAGAACAATAATGACCTATATTACAACATGACAAATATGACCTTAATATTGTTCCTTTATATATTCATACTTGTAGATGTGATTTTCCTATGACTAGTGTGGATAAATTGAAGGTTTGATCAATTGAGTGATTGATAGAGTGATTTCTTATAAGTGCCTTGATCTCTCTTATCTTCTCTAGTTAAGGAATTAATGAGAGTCTATTCTATATTTTTACCAAAACTAACAAGGGATAAATCATATTAAAGAACCTAAGATGACTAGTGTGATAT
>JARHVA010007830.1:135000-165000 GCA_037957365.1 Torreya grandis
GCTTTTTTTTCATTTCACCAAGTAAAGACATAGCATCATGGAACACTACCAAAATCAAATTAACTCTTGTGATTCCTTCATCCTTTCTTAATAATAGAAAATAATCAATAAAATATGTGGCCACCTTGTCTTGATATAACTAGTATGAAAATTGGAAATGTCTTGTTCACAATTAAATAACATTATCATGAGGAATTGAGACATTAATCAGATGGTCATGTAATGAATTTGTATAGATGTACTTCACATTCCACCTAATTTTTCCAACAAAATTATGCAAAGAACACACCTCTTATTCATGTCCTATGTAACTTCCAAGTGTCCATCTATGTAGTGGGATGTTGGGAAGATGATGAATAAATTTACAAATATAGAGTATTTTAAAGTGAGTTAGGTGATGATGATGAGGGCTAATGATAAGATATTTCAATTTATATTGTACTATAGATGTCCCATATTATAAACAATACTTGGATTAAAGGTAAAAAACTAGTTGACATGAATATCACCCATTGGAAAGGGGTATGTAGCTTGCAAGGTGCCAGCATCTCTAACTAGCTATTTTTTACTATCATGGGTGTGTGTGTGTGTGTGTGTGTGTGTGTGTGTGTGTGATTATTTTTTATGTTGGTTGGCCTAATATTGGTATTCTAATACTACTAAAAATTTTATTATTTTTTTTGTTAAAATTTGATAAACCATGGAAACTTCTTACCTTTGTAATGTTTCTTGGAATAGGCCAATCAACAATCAAATTTATTTTTTATTCACACACACACACACACACACACACACACACACACACAACTGTGTGTGTGTGTGTGTGTGTGTGTGTGTGTGTGTGTGTGTGTGTGTGTGTGTGTGTGTGTGTGTGTGTGCGTGTGCGTGTGCACGTGCATGGACATGCACGTGTGCATGTGTGTGTGATTAATTTTTGTGTTGATTGGCCTATTATTGGTATTGTAATACTACTAAAAATTTTAATATTTTTTTTGTAAAAAGTTGATAAACCATGGAAAATTCATACCTTTATAATACTTCTTGGAATAGACCAATAAAAAATTAAATTTATCTATTCTTCATCCATTTTCACACTGTTTACTAAAACAACAAATCCTAAAAATACCGAATTGTTATGCATAAACCTGCACTTCTTCATATTTACATACAACTTCTCTTTTCTTAGTAAATGTTTTACCATTCTCAATTGTTGTAAGTGTTCTTCTTTAGTTTTACTGAATATCAAAATATCATCAAAATTAATTACCATAAAATTACCAATATATTCTCATAGCACTGAATTCATCACCCTCATAAATGTGTTAGGTGCATTAGATAATCTAAATGGCATCAGCATCCACTCATTTAAGCCATCCCTTATCATGAACATAGTTTTACACTCATCACCTTCATGAATTTGAATCTGATAGTAACCACTCCTTTGATCAATCTTGGTAAAATATTTTTCTTCTAAAAACACATCTATCATACCACCTAAATGAGGTATAGAAAACCTATATTTTATTGAAATTTTATTAATTGCTTTACTATCTACACATATTCTCCATCTTCCATCTTTATTTGGAGTTATCAATGCTGGTATTGCACATGGACTCATAATGTCCCTTATCACCTTCTTCTTTATCAATTTCATAACCTATTTATTTAATTTTACATGTCTTGTTGGACTCATCCTATAAGCTAATTGATTGGGTAAAGCTAATCCTAGAATAAAATCAATGTGATACTGAACATCTCTCATTACTAGTAAACCATCTAGTAACTCATCAGGCATAATATTTGCATATTATTTCAACACTCTTGTTGCTTCTCTTGGTATTGGCAGCAATTTTGTTTATTCATTTTTTACTACTAATGCATAATGACAACCTAGTACCTTCATATCTTAGATGAATTATTTAGTATAGAGTATGTTTTCTATCTTCTCTTCCTCTTTAAGAGGTAACAAAACAACCTTTGTACCACCTTTCTAAAAAGTGTATATGTTCTTTGCTCCATCTTGAACTACTTTCCTATCAAATTATCATGATATCACCAATAACACATGACGTGCATCCATTAGAATAACATCACACCATATTTCATCATTATATGTTTTTCCTAAAGAAGACTTGATTAAACATCTTTTATCTATTCTAGCCTCATTCCCTTTCTTAAACCATGAAATCTAATAAGGGTTAGGATGATTTTCACAATATATATTTATTTTCTCAATCATTTCATTAGAAACTATATTTACACAACTCCCATCATCTATAATTACTTTTCATACCTTTCCACCCAAAGTATATCTTATTAAAAAAATATTTGATCTCAGCGATGCATCACCACCTGAGCTATTCTTCACTTGATCCTTGCTTATATTGATCATAGTTATTCTCATTTTGATATTCTCTTCAACATCAACTAGTGCAATTTTAGTATTCTACTCTTCTATTTCATATTTAATTAGATTTACTCTTGGGCGATCGTCTTGCCTTCTTTCTTGTTCTTGATAGTTTGGACACTCAAACTCTTTATGCCCTTATTCTCCACATCTATAATATACATAAGATATATGTTGATTTGAGAACCATCCTTTAGCACCACAGTAAACTCATCGTCTCTAAAATCCACTTCTCCTTTATTGGTATTGAAACCCTTGCCTATTATCATCTTGCCCTTGTATATAATATGATAATCTACCATTATCAGCATTAAATCCACCTCAAGTGTTATTAACCCCACCTCATCCACTTATTATAGGGGATGTACCTATTTTTTTACTAATAGATATCCTTCTAAAATTCTATCTATTTTCTTTTTTTCTACCTTGAATGTTAATTAATGAGCCTCCTCCATGTTATGTATTCTATGCGTGCTTAATTCATCTTGAATAAAAAACTCAAACAATTTACATATCTTGTAGCTATGTAATCTTTTTTTTTATCGTGATCCACTCATATGAAAATCTTATAAAATTCATCAATATACTCATGTATACTATGATATTTTTATCTCAAATTCCAAAATCTTATATATAAGATTTGTGCATAATCCATGGGAAGAAATTTCTCCCTTAGCTTCTTCTCCATCTTTTTCCATGAATTAATCTTAATTTTTCCTTTTCTCTATCTCTCATTCTATAGGTGATCTCACCAAATCATTTCATGAAATTTCAATTTCCTACATGCAAACTTTACCTTCTTCTCTTCTCTCATAATCTTCTACTCAAAGAACTTTTCCATGTTATTCATCCAATCCATAAACTCCTCTAGTTTTAAACTACCACCATAATATATAACATTAACCTTGATTCCTTTATTTATTCCTTATAAAGCTTGAACCATCCTCTCTTCCATCAATGGTGGCTACTCTTGTTGTTATTCTTCTTGCTGAACTTTTTCATCATGATCTGTGTCTTTCTCATCACCACCTTGTCTTCTTTACTGATTGGTAAGAACCTTTATTAATTATTGAAAATTCCTATGTAGTTATTCTATAGTCTAGTTTATCTTTTTAACACCTCCTCATCTTCTCACCATTCTTTACTCCTCTATTATTCGAACATGCTCTAATATTAGATATGGAAACTAAAAACTAACAAAACAAATAAAATTACCAATTGGATAAGATTTTGAATAATAACTTATATTTATTCACATTAAAAGATTTGAAATAATTACAAACCAAAACAACTGTTAAATAAGTCTCAACGCAAAATTTAGAGTTGACATGCAAACATTCAAAAAATCTAAAATTTAAACAAAAATGTCTATTTTTAGTAGCTTTTATTTATAGTAAGTTTCACATGCAAGCGTATGTGGATCTAAAAATTTACCAAAACAACCTAACTACTAAAATTAGCCTATGAGATAAAATTGAACTAAAGTTGACTTTGGTTCTAAAAATATACAATTTGTAAAAATAGAAAACTCTTACAAAAATTGTTAAACATTAATTTTTGACCCTCAAACGATTACATTTGGCCTTTAAAAATATCAAAATCAAATCTAAGTAGATACAATAGATTAGGGTAGAATCAAAATTTTTTAATATAATCATCTTGGCATGTGGAAGAGTTAAAATAGAGTTATGGGTCAAAAATTATGGCCTCCTAAAGGTTAGCCTATTTTTTTTGCATCAGAGAAAAATATTCCATGACCAACAGGGCCAACACCTAGTAGAAAAACATTACAATTGTTAGGATCCAAATTCCCCACTTTCTCTATCAAACATATCTTAAGTGCCAAGGGATTAATACATTTTCAAGAAAATTATCATGATGAGGAATATCTTAGGATTGAAAGTGGAGAAGTTGATGTTTTTGATTTTAATGCACATCATCTTATTTAGGGTGTAGATGTAACTACTCAAGAGGAACCTTATATATCTTTAGCCCCACCCCACTAGATACTGTTGACCATTTTGATAATGCCATTACATATTTTCCATTAAATAATTCATTATAATAAAGTATTATTTTAAGTCTTAAGTACAAAGTTATTTATGACTTATAAAATCTATTAGTTTGGGATTTTTAGGCAAAAGCATTGATTAATGAAATAAATTATGATTATCATAGTCACTCCCAAAGAGAATTTGTTTGTATTAGCTAATATGAACCCATAAATATTGATGCTTTATTTGGTCAGGCTAAATCTTTGTCAAGTACTATTTATAATAGTTAAAATGATAATGTGTTGAATATTATGCTAAATAAATTGGAGAATTGAAATGCATAAGCCCATGTATATTCTGATAAGTTGGTAAAAGACACCAATGTTATTATTGTAAATTCTAAGAGGAAACATATTCCATAATCTATCATCATTTTTATAAAATTTTATGTCATAGTTATTTTTGTTCAAATCTAATTAGATTTCATTTGTAATTATAGGAAAAAATGCGATTTTGAAAAAAGATGGTAAGGTCCTCAATATGAATTTGAAAAATGCATGAATATTTTTCTATTCAACCATTAAGTTTTAGGAGAAGCTTGTTCTGTTAAATAAACACAATAATAGATTATAAAAAAATCGTTAAAGAGAAAGGATGGGATCCTAAAGCTTTAATAAAGTAAAACACAGATACCAATTCAAGTAAACTTTTTGTAAGTAATGTTATAAAAGATTAAAATGAAAAATCTTGTTCGTATTATTTATAAAAATAAGGATCTTAAAAGGGAATCGATATTGAAGGATGGAATAGAGGAGGTGGATGAAAATATTGGTAAAGTATTATATTAGAAATGTCCATATATTGTGGTTGAAAAAGTCACTGAGTAGTGAAGGGTCTTTATGAAATACCCAAAAATTGATAATTTATGATGTTGTAAACTCTCTTATATCTAAAAATAATGTTATATTTTTTAAAAGATGAAAATTTTATTTTTGTATTTACAATTTATTAAGATTCAATTAGTATTGTTTTACTAATTAATGATTTATGTTTCATTTATCATCTTACTAGCATATTCTATGTTGAGGTAGTTCAATGAAGATGGTGATGTGCAATAAAATATGGTTTTTAATGGATTTAGAGTGAGCACGAATTTGAATTTTATGATGTTGTAAATCAATTATTAAATTCAAATTTATTATATATTGTATAAAAAATAATTTGAAATGGCATTGTTAAATTTGACTTTAAAAATATAAGTTTATTCAGTTCATGTACTTCAAACAAGATGATGATGTAGACTGCAATTATTTCATTATTTAGATTTGGACTAAGCATGGATTTGAATTTGATGTGATTTCCGCTTACTCAATTATTATCATTCTTTGAGATAATTTTTTCTTTTGAATTTTCTCATGTTGTTCAATAGGATTATTGTGGTCTCCCTTGTATTTGAATTGAAATTTGGTGCAAAACCTTTGATGCACTAGTTTTGACAGTTGATAACTATCCATAAAATCTTACTCTCAAAACCCCATACAGACATTTGGACTAATCTTTCTCTACATCAATATTCTTCTTCTCTACAACAATCTCGCACACCAGTCTTCGTTGATCTTGAAGTTCATTTAGATCAATGAATCAATGTTTTTTTGAGCAAGGTTTATATATTCTTTGGCATTTACAACTACTAAAGAATATGGCCAGGGACTAGAAACTACTAGTAATGCTACAGTAAGTAATTCCCTCAGTCGATCCAAGCACATGACTACTTCGGAGTCTACTGCAGAAATTCTTGGAAATAAGAGATTGTCCAAAAGGCCATTTAAAGCAGTTTCTTAAACCTGCCAATCGATAGGTGGCAACCCGGATTGTTCTAGAATCATATTTTCTTGAGAGAAATGTCTACACTGGAAAAACCCTTTGTGAGCAGACAGTCCTGAGGGATGTGCTGCTTTCAATACGTGGTGTTTGTTTGTATCAATTATCCGTATTTTCTCTTGAGCTGAGTTCACCCACAAAATAAGTATAACTTCAGATAGTTTCAAAGAAATTGCATGAATTACAGCATCAGTAAAAACCTCCCATCCTCTTCAAACGTGGCTTGGACACAAGCTTCATTGATATCAATAGACAGTCATGAATATGTCCCATAAATACTAATCATTTTCCACAGACTACAATTATGCGTCGATCTCCACATCCCAACAGGACACATATGTATGGTCACGTCCCTTCATTCATATATTCTTCTTCTCTGCAACTTATCTTATATTCAATTCAACTCCACAGCAGAGATTTATATCTCAGTATGGATAGTAAACAACTATTCCATTGTCACAGACAAGGGGCTGAATATCCTCGGCGTTGGCCATCTTTTAGACAACTTGGTTGAAAATACAGAAATATACGAAACAAAGCAAAGCATAGCAAGCGCGGATCTTTGTATTCCTTTCTTTTCTAGGCCGTGACTCGACCATTTAGTATGAAATCTAAAGCATCAATAACGAATACAATCTAAACAAATTTCGCGGGCTAGCCAGCTGTCCAATATTCTGTGCATGTCACTTATAGGTTATATAACTGTTATCCACACCTTATGAGCATTACTTACAACTTAGAATGAGACTGAACGTCCTTTTTAGGCTGGCTGTACGTAACTGAGTGTGAGAACACAAAACTGTGCATGTCGGAGAGGTCACAAATTGCAATAATCACGTTATACTATATCCCTTTAGACATAATTGGACGGAATATGAATTCGTAGCAATCTACAGGTCTGATAGGCTACGAATGATGTAGCACGTCTTGCATGCAATAGAATAGATAATGATGTATTGGACGACTTATCAATCTCAAGATTTCAATCTACATGCAATTGACTTTGGACAGTGAGATAGATAATACACTCAATGTAATCCTTGTTATCATCCCAAATCGGAATTAACAACTATATATAAAAAGAAGGATGTTTAGATAACAATCAACAAATATCCTGGCGTGAAAGTGTTGACACTCCGGATAAATATGAATAGTCTGGAATAGAATACTGCACATTCATTTTTTACATTCTTATTAGAATCAAATTTACAGTAATACATACCACGTGCCATTGGCCGACATCCTGGCTGCCTTCCTCCCTTCTACATCCCTCTGCTCTCTCTCTCTCTCATTCATAACATTCTCATTTTACTTTTATATTTTTTTTGTCTTCTGCAGATGCATGTCCACAGAGGAACGCCTTCAGTTCTCTTCTACCTTTCTGCGCCCCCTCTCTCTCTCATTTTCCTCCTCCTTCTATGTACCTCCTTGCCAACTTGCATATCTTATCTTTTTATTTGTTTTTCAATAATCTTTTCTAAGCCTCCACGCCAAACTTGGCCTCAGGCAAAACAACAAACAGTTTTTCAATAACAACATCATGCCCAGGTTGAAAGAATTTCAACCATCCCTTGATTTTCTCAACAACCCACAATAATTTTCCTCTTTTTTTTTTTTTTTTTTTTAAACATTTTCTCTTTAATTTCAACCTTTTAGAGGAAATACAATAATTTTTCAATTCATTTATGATGCTCCTGCATCATACTCTCCCTCTAGGAACAATTTGAACCTTAGTTCAAATGAAATGCTGCCTCCATGCATTAGTCTTTACTGTATGCCTGGATCCCACGGTCTTCTTGTCAATGCCAATGCTTGAATTTGTCTTTGCTGGTCTTTACCTTACATCTTGCTTTTCTTTCTCTTCTGGTATGTTCTTCTTCTCATCTCCTTCTCAGCTGCAATCTCCCACTTCCATGTTTCATTTTCATATGTGTCTCCAAAGTTTTCATCTTCCATACCTGCATTCAAAACATCAAAAGCCACCTTAGTAGAAAAACATTGAGGCCATGAAGTCTCTTGGCTGCCTTCACATTCTTGCTCTTATTTCTTGACCAAAACTGTCTTGGTCTCATTGCTTTGCTCTTGTATTGTCTCACTCTTCCCAATGTTGCCTTCACCATAGCTTGTACCTTCCTTCATCTCTCTTGAATTACCAAACAGCTCCTCTATCATTCTCAACTCTACCTTTTGTGAGATCTCATCTATCTCACAATCTTCATCAAACTTGGGCTTATCAACCTAAAGGATTGCTTGTTCCTCACTAGCCTTACTCTTCATCTCATCACTCAACACAAACTCATTCAAATCTTTATGTCCTATATCAGATTTAGGACTAGATTGTCTTTCATCCTCTATCATTACATTCAGCCACTTTATAGTTTCTTCATACAAATTAGCTTCTTCATCCACATCAGTATATTCATCAAAAACAATTGTAGTATTCATACCTTCTGTCTCCTTGCTTTTTTCAATCTCTGCTTGAAGCCATCTTGTCTGTTCTGCTGCATATTCTTTTCTTTTCTCATCATCTATCCATTTGAAAGTCTCTACTTGCTACGTATTAGTCTTTACAACCACTTTCCATTCTTCATTTTCCATAAAAATATTATTAAATTATTCAAAAACATCATTACCCCATCCATTGCAAACAATTGTCTTACCTTTCCATGTGCTTGTGTCATCTTTTACCTTTTCCCATTGATTTCTTGGTGTTGCTGCTTCAACACTCACATCTTCATTCTTTGCCTTCTTAGGCACCCACACTAGATTCTCCTTCTTACCATTTCTCTTCTCAAGCCATTTAGGCATCCTATAACCATGTTCTTGTGACACTACTGAAAAACCAACTTTGTTTGTCTTTTTATTTTCTTGCACATTCATATGAGAAAAATCAATCTTATAAGGTAAACTTGCCTGCTTGCTTACTTGTTGATTGCTTGTGTGCTTCACCATCCACTTAGGCATCACATATCCATGATTGATTGCTTTGTGTGAGGATTTCATCTTCCTCTTGCCTCTTCTAACCTGTGCATTAATATCTTCATGCTCATAACAACAATCAAAATCAGCACTTAACACTTCATTTACCTCTTTGTTAGCTTGTTCCACGGAGCAATCTTTTTCTTCTTGTGTGCTTGGCTGTCCTCTTTCTTCTTCTTGGCCATCAATGGCATCATAGAATTCAGCTTCATCTTCTACTTCTCTTCTCTCATGCATTAACCAATGCACCTTATTAACAGCAGCAAATTCTCTTCTCATTCCTGCACATTCACTTGTGCACTTGGTGTCTTCTCCTACACCAATCTCTTCACTCTCCAAGGTCCTTCTCTTGACCTTTATAAGGCTGCTCATACCTGCACTTACCCACTCAAAAACAGCATTAGTTACAAAAACAAGAGACCATAATGTCTCCATGAGTATCCTCTTAATGGACACTCTCTTCTTCTCAAGTGCTCTTCCTAGCACTTCATCTTTTCTCTCTTCTCCTCTCTTGTTCTCCTCAATGAGAACCTTCTTCTCAACTTCTTCTTCTTGCTGCCCACTTGGCAACCTTCTTATCTTCTTGCCTCTTTGGGCTTCCCTCTTCATGGCAATCTCATTTTGCCTTCTTCTCCTCTTCATTAGGAGAACTATTGGCCACTTTACCCTCTTCTTTATTGGCCATACCCATGCTTGTCTATTCAGCTGCATCCAAGACTCATACTCATCCTTAACCTTAGCTAATTCTTTCTTCAAACTGGCAATTTCTGTATTAAAATCAACATTAGTCATACCTTTGATGCTTGCTTTCCTCTTGCTACCCTCATATGCCTTGCTGCTCTGCAGTGTCTTCAACAATGCTTCCATCTCTGAGATCTTCACCCAAGCCTTTTCCTTAACTGGTCTTTTGACAATCCATGTGATCTCACCTAGGCCTTTTGCATCCTAGTCTTTTGATCCTCTTCTCTCAATCCTGTAGCTATTCTTTAGAAAACACTTCATCAAACACAAATTACAAATCCAAGCTTACCTTGCTTTGGATCTTCTTCTTCTAGGTAGTCCCTCTATCACTTTTCTCAAAACTTCATCCTTTACCTCACCTAAGTCTGTTTCACCTTAGTCTTTTGGCAAACTATCCAAGCTTCTTCTTGGATCTTTTTCTCTAAGCCTTCCTTGGCTTCTTCTCTTCTTAAGCCTCAATGGCTTGGCTGCCTTTCTCTTCACTTGTTTACTTCTCAAAAACAAATTTTCAAACCATAGACTTAAAACTGAATATTAAATCCTACTCATACCTTTTCTTTAGCAGAGTCTTCCAGTGCTTGTCCTGCTGATCCTTGCCAATTCCTTTCACAACTGTAACATCATTCACAAATGCAACCATTCCAAATTCTGCAGCAACTTATGATTCATTCCTAATTCCCCAAGAGCTTCAAGCTCTGATACCAAATGGTGTAAAACCTTTGATGCACTAGTTTTGACAGTTGATAACTATCCATAAAATCTTACTCTCAAAACCCCATACAGACATTTGGACTAATCTTTCTCTGCATCAATATTCTTCTTCTCTACAACAATCTCGCACACCAGTCTTCGTTGATCTTGAAGTTCATTTAGATCAATGAATCAATGTTTTTTTGAGCAAGGTTTATATATTCTTTGGCATTTACAACTACTAAAGAATATGGCCAGGAACTAGAAACTACTAGTAATGCTACAATAAGCAATTCCCTCGGTCGATCCAAGCACATGACTGCTTCGGAGTCTGCTGTAGAAATTCTTGGAAATAAGAGATTGTCCAAAAGGCCATTTAAAGCAGTTTCTTAAACCTGCCAATCAATAGGTGGCAACCCAGATTGTTCTAGAATCATATTTGCTTGAGAGAAATGTCTACACTGGAAAAACCCTTTGTGAGCAGACAGTCCTGAGGGATGTGCTGCTTTCAATACGTGGTGTTTGTTTGTATCAATTATCCATATTTTCTCTTGAGCTGAGTTCCCCCACAAAATAAATATAACTTCAGATCGTTTCAAAGAAATTGCACGAATTACAGCATCAGTAAAAACCTCCCATCCTCTTCAAACGTGGCTTGGACACAAGCTTCATTGATATCAATAGATAGTCACGAAAACGTCCCATAAATACTAATCATTTTCCACAAACTACAATTATGCGTCGATTTCCACATCCCGACAGGACACATATGTATGGTCACGTCCCTTCATTCATATATTCTACTTCTCTGCAACTTATCTTATATTCAATTCAACTCCACAGCAGAGATTTATATCTCAGTATGGATAGTAAACAACTATTCCATTGTCACAGACAAGGGGCTGAATATCCTTAGCGTCGGCCATCTTTTAGACAACTTGGTTGAAAATACAGAAATTTATGAAACAAAGCAAAGCATAACAAGCACGGATCTTTGTATTCCTTTCTTTTCTAGGCCGTGACTCGACCATTTAGTATGAAATCTAAAGCATCAATAACGAACACAATCTAAACAAATTTCACGGGCTAGCTTGCTGTCCAATATTCTATGCATGTCACTTATAGGTTGTATAACTGTTATCCACACCTTATGAGCATTACTTACAACTTAGAATGAGACTGATCATCCTTTTTAGGCTGGGTGTGCGTAACTGAGTGTGAGAACACAAAACTGTGCATGTCTGAGAGGTCACAAATTGCAATAATCACGTTATACTATATCCCTTTGGACATAATTGGATAGAATATGAATTCGTAGCAATCTACAGGTCTGATAGGCTACGAATGATATAGCACGACTTGCATGCAATAGAATAGTTAATGATGTATTGGACGACTTAACAATCTCAAGATTTCAATCTACATGCAATTGACTTTGGACAGTGAGATAGATAATACACTCAATGTAATCCTTGTTATCATCCCAAATCGGAATTAACAACTATATATAAAAATAAGGATGTTTAGATAACAATCAACAAATATCCTGGCACGAAAGTGTTGACACTTTGGATAAATATGAACAGTCTGGAATAGAATACTGCACATTCATTTTTTACATTCTTATTAGAATCAAATTTATAGTAATACATACCACTTGCCATTGGCCGACATCCTGGCCACCTTCCTCCCTTCTACATCCCTCTGCTCTCTCTCTCTCTCATTCATAACATTCTCATTTTACTTTTATATTTTTTTTTGTCTTATGCAGATGCATGTCCACAGAGGAACGCCTTCAGTTCTCTTCTACCTTTTTGCGCTCCCTCTCTCTCTCATTTTCCTCCTCCTTCTACGTACCTCCTTGCCAACTTGCATATCTTATCTTTTTATTTGTTTTTCAAGAATCTTTTCTAAGCCTCCACGCCAAACTTGGCCTCAGGCAAAACAACAAACAATTTTTCAATAACAACATCATGCCCAGGTTGAAAGAATTTCAACCTTCCCTTGATTTTCTCAACAGCCCACAATAATTTTCCTTTTTACTTTTTTTTTTTGTTTTTTACATTTTCTCTTTAATTTCAACCTTTTAGAGGAAATACAATAATTTTGCAATTCGTTTATGATGCTCCTGCATCAAAATTTCATATTTAAGTTAAAAGTAAATGTTAAAGTAATTATTATGGTGCTACAATATCAAATTTAAGTTATTTCTAGAGTAATAAAAATATGTATTTATTAATAAAATCTTAAAAAAATAGAAAAATATTATTATCCATTTGAAATTATTAAGAACTAATTAAATAAAAGGGAAAGTTACATGATAAATAGATCAAATATTTCAAATGATAATACTATCAATAATTGTAATGAATCAAGTATTTGAGACATTTTAAAATATTGAAAATTATATGAAATTGAAATTTATAATATGATAATTATGAATATACAACTAATACTTTAGTAGTTGAAAGAATCATAAACAAACTTGCTCATTGCCAGTGACATTTCAATATGTCATGTTAGTCACACATTTAGTAGTATTATTTATTGTGTCTCTTTTTGTTGTTTTAATATTTATGCCTATTATTTTATTTAGATAAATCCACGTTCCCAGAGCTCTTTCATAAGGAAACATGTCCATAACATAATATGAAACATACAATCTCAAACAGGTTTTTAAATTTCTATCCAATATGTTTCTAAGTTTTGACTTAATGAATTATAATGCACTAAATACTCTTTCATCCTAAAATTATCCCAAAAACATTGTTTGACAAAGCTCATATAATTAAAAATATCTAATTAAACTTTCTTGCAATATACTAGTATGATAAAGTTTTTCCATAGTCATGTAATTGCCCCATTTTCTATTGGTTCACATAGAAGGTGATAATATTAAAACATTTTAATTCCAAAAAGATTTGACTAATATGTCAATAAATTCTTACACAAAATATCAAATTTTTAACTATACATATTTACTAAAATGCTTAATAAGAGAATCCATGTATTTATGAAATAAATTGCTAATTAGGTTTTGACTATTATTACTATTCCAATATATGGGATTCAAAATTACCATGGCTTCAAACAAAACATCCATTTAAAAATTATCTCTAATATATATAGATAAGTTTTTTAAATTATACTTAATTTCATCTATGTTTCAGATCTACTAGTATCATACAAAATATGTTTAATATGTAGTTCTCCAAATTCATATTCCACAAGATCAAGTATTCTGTAGAAAGTGTGCATTGGTATCTCTTTTCCGTTAATGATGATACAAAAATTATCATTGATATTTAATTTTAATTAGTTTTCAATAATATTTAAATCTATAAAATATTTCCAAATGTTAAAAATAGTTCTTGAAAACTTTTCATTCGAAGCATATACTATATCTATAGATTAGCATACTCATTTTATCAATCATATAAAGTCAACAATAGAAATGGATCTGTCCTGAGCATGCTTCATTAAACAATTCATTTCCTTCAAAATTAGGAAAATTTCATATAGTGTCAGTAATGTTTCTAAATATTTTAAATGCTACAATAAATATTTTGCCTTACCAACTTCTCTATGATATTTATATATAAAACCTACTAATGATGTAAATTCTCTAAAAAATTTGTAGCCAGTGTCATAAATTGAAATCCATCTTGTATTAACATTTTTCAAAAGTTTTTTACCATTAGTCACTCCTATTTTAATTTTTTCAATCTCAAAATATTTTTGAAATACTTGACATATAATCATTTAAGTCACGAATGATATCTTCAACTTTATGACATTAGAAAAATTTATATTTATTTTGGATGAAAGAATAATCATATGATGCATGCAATACAATCAAATTATAAATGGGGCAATTGTTATTTGTAGTCAAATACACAAACCATTCTATTCCCATACATAACTAATGCACCATCAACCCCAATACACACCAACCTTTTAGTTATTGTGTAATCATCCATACCAGTCTTATCTTTCAAATTATATACAACCAACTTGTGAATATTTTTGGCATTGTATTTTTTAACCATTTTATATACTGTTAGTAGATGAGGCTGCCTTAAATAGTTCTCAAAAGTATAAATATGCATGTAAGCTTATGATGTGTTGTTAATTATTGTGACTTCAATAATGAATAGTGAGATGAATAGTAAAGTTTGAAATTTTTATTTCAAATCCTCCTTCTCAATCATTACTAATCATTTTGCCATTTTCAAACCATTGCTATCTGAATAATGTGATTATGAAATATCAATAAATCTATTATGTTGAAATAAAATTTTATAATGTAAAAACCTCAAAAATAGGTATGCCATTTTATATAATATGGTATACAGTAGAGAACTATATATAATTAGCCTTTAGATAAGACTACATAACTTTTCTAAAACTTCATTTGATTGTTCGCTCTTTCTCAATAAGATTTTTTTGACATTTATTATCATTTTCATAATCATGTGCATATCTTACACACATGAATTATTATAAATTTTCCCTCCTTTTTGTTATTATTTTCTATCCATATAGTTTTCCATAATGCATCTCAATCATGTCCAACTTCAGTTGTAATCTGTGTTCCTTTCCTAGTTTCTAGCTACATATTATACATCTACATTCTGCTTGATTATCATCAAATTTTTGGGCCGTACAAGTTTAGTTAATGGATTTTTCATTCCCTAATCCACCTTAAAAATAATTCCAATTATCTATCTACTTCTCTTCTTTCCTTAAGATTTGTGAGTGGATTTTTTAGTTGAACCTTGTGTTTTATGAGAACCATCAATCTCTTCTATCACTTGAGTGTCATGATCATTGTCATCAAAAACTAGAGGACTGCCTGTAAGTGGAGGCATGTCATTATGAAAATAATATTTAGGGAGTGACATGTTATTCTGGTTAATGCTTTCTTTTGAGATATAATCTTGATCAGTGGGGAATGTTACATGAAAAATTGTTTTGATATTATTGAACAATTAAAAGTCAAATTCAAGATAAAATTAAAAATCAATAAGTACCTATATTTTGTGTTCATTATGGTTGTGTGGGATTTTTTATTGGATCCTTAAGATAAGATTTAAATTGCTAAATTTTCTTGATAATTGTCATTTCTTTTTATCCATTAAATGACATGATGATAGAGGACAAAACAATTTAATTATCATTTAGTTACAAAGTGGATACTACCATTCGATTATACTATTTGGTTACAACACCATTTTGCTTTGTGGTTTTACCACTTGGTACTATTGTTTGGTATTGTCATCCAATATTATGATTCAATACTATCATTTAGTTCTATGATTTGGTGTTGCCATCTGGTTCCTCTTTTTGCATCTTGGATGCCACCATTCATTTATACCATTTAGTGTCACGTATTAGATGCTAATATTTGGTGTTATCATTCATCGGTGGTCTTTTAGTTACACTTTAAGTGTAGGTTCTACCGATCTATTGTCAAAATTTACGCATCATAGCCTATACATACATACATACATAAACATACATGCATATACATACATACATACATACACATATATATACACACACACAATCACACGTGTGTGTGTGTGTGTGTGTGTGTGTGTGTGTGTGTGTGTGTGTGTGTGTGTGTGTGAGAGAGAGAGAGAGAGAGAGAGAGAGAGAGATAAACTAATAAATTATTGTAAGTGATTAGTGATATGACCCCTAAAATAATTTACACTAATAAATTTTATGTGATGTATACCCATGTATCAACTGTAAAAATTCACAAAAAAATAAAATTTGAAAATTTCAATATTTGAGAATCAACAAATATTTACCACTAAAATTTACTGTGAATGTAACCCACTATGCAATGGGATATTAGTGAGACTTTGATCAAGGTGGGAAGAAAGAAAAGTGATATGGTATTTTAGGGCTGTATGAGTGAGGCTAGGATCAAGAAAGGGTTTGTCATATAGTCAAGCCAGGTTTTGGAGGCTATTAAGGAATATTTTGGTATGGTTTTCCTTGAGTTGCCCTTCCAAATAATGTAAATTATGATATTATCTCACTTTCAATTTCCAATTCATCTTGGAAATAGATGGTTATGGATTTTTCAAAGAGGTGTTAGAGTGATTTATTAGTTCGGATGGATTAAGGCCATTGATGGTTTCCCATCCAAGAACTAGACCTCTCTACCTCTCTTTAGTGTTGAATATTATGAGTTAATTACAATATGAATATTTCATGAGTTAGAAGACCATATATGCATTTCTTTTTATTTCATAGATTATTTTTAAGGACATATCCAACAATGAGTGGTTAGTTGGTGGCATAGTTTGACATGGCTTCCTTACAGGCTCCTACACCTTCCCTCTTTGTTATCTTGGGTCTACGGCATTCTTCTCATGTTTTGACTATAGTGTATTTATTTTGTAGGGTATATGGGGGTGGAAAATTAATAGCATCCCTTTCAAGGCCCCATATAACTGATATTAGTGCTGTGGTCCCTTCAAGGTGGCCTGTTATTGGTGATATGTGGGCATACTTAAATAATTTGAAGGGTTTTGAGTCTAGGTAGTGTTTTAGTGGCTAGGGAAGTGGTCGATGATATTGGTGAAAGCGTTATAGAGGTTTATGGATTTTTAATTTAATTAGATGTTGGGAAAACTCTAATTTATGTTCAAGGGTTATGTTTAGGTGTTTCCCTTTAAGCTATGTTTCTCACCCTTATTCTTATTTCTATGGTGCTTATCCATTTATTAGTTTTTAGTGTTTTTTTATTTGCCTTGATCGCATGATATCTTTGGTATAAAAGTTATCTTTGTATTCATTAGGGTTGTCTGATCACCCCTTTGTGGGTATAGGCTAGTTTAATTAGTTTTATGTAGTTTAATTCTCTCTTTGATTTTCATCTGAGGCAAATAGGTGATATTTTATATTGATATTTATTACCAGTAGGGGAAACTTAAACCCTCCAGTATATATAAAAAATAATATTTCAATAATAAATCAATACCATTGGTAAATCATATGTAAAAGATATCACATAGTAAACCCTTAAACTAAAAATAACATAAAAACCTTTGTTTAATTCAATTTAAAATTAAAAGGATTCATTTTTTTTTACTATTTATCACACAATGAGATTTAAACTATGCTTAAAACATTAAAATTAATGTAAAATAAAAATATACAAAATAACATTAAATGAAATAATAATTTAAATCTAAAATGTACTAAAATAAGTAGTGAAATATTTGAAACCTATAAATAGGGGAGGGTTAATAGATAAATTCCTATTTTTTTAGCTTAACTATGAACTATTAGAGGATGTCACACTTATGAAATGTTGTCTAAATTTTTTTCATAAATGCATAACTTCTTAAAATAAAATCACAATAGGCACACCAGGAATTATTACATGGTCAAAATTGTCCCTCAAATGATTTGGGAAATCTTTGGTCATTTATTTCTTTGTCAAATTATGTCCTAATGTTTTAGGGTAGGTGTGATATCTGATGTTGATTAGGGTTGTAATTGGATTTTTTATTTTTGGCAAGCTGAATATTTTACTTTTCCTCTCTTTTGATCTTTGACATAATACTCATTAAAGCAAAAACAAAAGAGTATGGGAAAGTTAATCTTCTTGGAAAGCCTATTAAGGGTTTGAAGCAACATATCTTACATGCTTGGAATCACTTCTGTATGTAGCCAATCTTGATAAGAAATAGGGATTAACCTTATTTATCTTAGAAAATCAAATACAAATAAATATATTACTATATATTTATTTTAAAATAAAATGATGCCACAATATAAATGAGCACATAATAAGATCAATACGTAGATTTATTTGATAAGATCTTAAAGCCTCTTGATAATACATGATCGAATGTGCATGAGATACCTGGCTTGTAAGAGATCAAATAATCAAAATTTATATACAATCATTAAAAGTACCTTATATATATATATATATATATATATATATATATATATATATATATATATATATATATGAATATATATATATATGATTTATCAAGGGAAAATATCCACGTGAGTTAATCCTATAAGACAATAAATGATAAAATAACATTTAAATTGACCCAAATTTCAAGGATAAAATATAATAAGATGATTGTGGCCAAGCCATAGGTCCATAAATATTTTTTTGGAATTTTACAGAACATCTAATGTCATACGAATAGAAATGAATAATCAATCAACAACTCTATAGATATTATAAATTGAATGGATATAATATCATTGATCAAAACTGAAAATAAAATTATTAATAAAATTTAATTAAAATGATGATGTTACATATTTTAACCAATTTTTTTTTAATATTTATTAAGTATGATAAAACATGGAAAATATCTAAAATAAAATGTTTTTTTAATCAAAATTAAGCGTGTTCACAACGCACTTACATTGAGTGTAGAAAACAATAAAAAAACCAACAAAAAAATTCACAACAATGCACTTGTTATGGGAGGTTTCGCTAGAAAAATGTTTGAAATAAAACTTTTTAAAATTAAACCCCATAAAATGATGGTTGTTTTGTTTATAAATTTTTTTTATAAATTTTTTGTTTAAAACCTCTGAAAATATTGTGTGCATGTACCCAAAAATTTAGTTTGACTACTTACTGGACGAAATATTTCGAGTTTATTCATTACATTTTGTTGATATATATTTTTTTTTAAGTAAATAAATGTAACTCCATATGATTAAGAGGCCTTATTATTATTGAATTAAAAAAATTAAATTAACAATTTAAAATTGAAGAACATATAAAACATTTTTGTGTTTTAATTTTTTAAAAGATATTTCAAAATCAAGTATGGATATTTGAATTCAATTTAAAATATTAATATTCAAAAATTATAAAAAATATTCATATACAAATAAATTTAAGATCAAATGTCTCAAAAAAAAAAATTAAATTAAATTATTCGATAAAAAAACTTTTGAGAAAGTTAGTATGTTTTAACTATTAAACTTTTAATAGGAAAAAAAATATCTAAAACATTGTTTACATTCAAAGTTAATTATTGAAATAAATTATATTCATTCTTTAAAACATTGTAAATTCAAATATAGATAAAATATAATAAATATAAATTACACCATGTATATATCATATTAAAAATTATATAAACTAGAAAAAAAAAAATTCAATATTTTATAAAGATATAAATTTGATCATAAACTTGGTAATACTAATTTTTTACATATTACTAACAACATAACTTGCACCTAATTATTTGAATTTTACCATTTCTCTAAACAGTTTAATTTTAAGGAGATTGATCCCTTATTTTATATTAACCTTACATAGAAACTATCAATGCTCTAATTTCATAAAATAAGCATCATACTATATTCAATGCTCAAAATATAGCTCCTTCAACACCCTAGACAAGTTTCCACTAAGGGGATGTTACCCACTTTGATAGATCATGCCCTGCACCAAACAAAGACTGATTTATGAAATGCAAAACATATTTTCGGGACTTTTAACATAATTTGTAAAGTCAACTAAAAGAAATTGTAAAATTATTAACCAATAAATACATATCAATAGTTATTAATTTCTTCCACTTGTTAATCTCTTGGTAATAAAAAAGAAACCAATAGACAAGCAGATCCTTTCTTATCAAGCCAAAAGACTATCACTCAAAAAAACAAAAGGTCATAAGTCATTAATGGCATTCAAATAAGACAAGGAGAATAAATGATATTATTGTTTCAAAATTACATAAAAGTTCTCTCAGTCTATTCTTCATCACACACATGAACATCAACGTCATTAAATAGGTGAGAGAGAAAAAAGTACAAAAATCTAATGCTAGAAGATGTTGTGACATGTGTTACACCTAAAACATTATAAATCTATAATATATAAGTGATAAACATTATCGCTTAGAAAATTATAAGATTAGTTTATGACAAGTGTCACATTAGTAATTAATGTATAATATTAATGAATAATTATTTAATACTTCTTAATTAAAACTTAGAAATATTAAAATCTAATCTAATACTCTAATATTGTCTTATAAGTAAATAATTAGAAAGGAAGAGACGGGTCTTAATTAATAAGTCATGTTAGATATCCATGTATAATTAAAAAAAGATGAAAAACAATAACGAATCATTTTACCCTAATTCTTTTATAAGAAAATAATACTTTGTTGAAAACAATACTTATAATTAATAATAATAAAAATACTTATAATCAACAACTTATTCAACTATAAACTTTAAGGTAGTGACTCAAATCATCCAATAAATTGTATGTCTCTCACTCTTCTTTATACGATGGTGCTCAATAGAATTGCTAGAAATAGAAATAACACTTCAATTCTCAAACCAAAGAATGATAAAGTTATGTTGTGGAAAACTAATCTCATCAAATAACTTTCGAAGACATAGAGCCTCTGACTGGCCTGAAAGCCCCATAGTACTTGGCCCCATTAAAAAACCTACATTTCCATCCCACAACTCCGACAACCTATCTCAAAAAAATCCGTTTTTTTAAAATAAGCAGTTATATTGACTGAAACACTTATCTTATAATGAGTTCCATGGGATGTTATTTTGAAACCGCGTACTCCTGAATTTCGAAGTGTGAGATTGTTAGATTGAAAGTTAGGCTACGCAACATCCAATTCAAAGTTAGATTTCTTCAAGGTGATTTTAATCATTTATGTTGGAAGATAATTACGGATGGCTTTGGTAACAATGTCGATATTGAGGAGGGCGGTGGAAAGAATATGAACTTGCCATGGAGGGAACTCAATGCTGCTAGCGCCGGATATAATGGAATTCGTGTCAATGGAATGCAGACCGAATAAACTCGCAGAACTGATGCTGAAGGAAATATGGAACAATGCCCAAAGCGATCAGAGGAAGGCCAGCTTCGAGCAGTGGAAATCAATTTGAGGCGATACCAATGTCTTTGCCGAGGTCAAGGTAAACACAGATCAATGAACGCTGAGATGGAAGTGGATCCCAGTGGGAAGATCTAGAGAACAGTCAGCTCACAGGGATCTGTTCCACTTGTTTGGGGTCAGGTCATCTCCACTGCGATATTAAGGCTGAGCCGAGAAATCGATCTAAATATAACTGAGAGTGGATGCCGATACCAAAGCGATGAAGCTTAAACCACAAATGTAAAACTTATTGTTCAAAATCTCATAGAGATCCATTGCAACCACAAACCTCATAGAGATAAATCATGTGGAGTTGTGCTCAGGCAGACCCTGTCGTTGCATTGTTCTTATTTCTCAAAATCTCATAGAGATCCATTGCAACCACAAACGCCGTAAAACATTGAAAAGGCCCTAGATCTGAGGATAACACAACTCCACAGTCAATCTTAATATTTTTCCACGGTTTAAATTTAAATTTAAGAATTGATGTATCCCAAAATCTTGTAATATAATTAGATATCACAACGCATCACACACTATTCTATATTAATATAATTACTCAACATAAAAACTAACTAATTATTCTAATATAATTATACTTTTACTCTTTATAAACAATATTATATTTTAATATTCATAATTAATTAAAAAATAAAATGAATAATTCATATTTAATAAAAGATTTATAATTAACTGATTTATTGTAGTTTATTTCAAAATTGTTTTACATAAAATGTGTCAATTATATATTAATAAAATTTCCAAAAATAATTTGTAAAGTAAATCTACACCAAAGCATAAAACTAAGAGGTTTAGATAACATCTATAACTTTTTCTCTTAATATAACCTCTCTCAATGAAAAGTTTTAACCTTATTTAAGGTAGAATATACAATTTACTTGTTAAAAAGATTTGAATTTAGATTGATCAATTAATAAAATATTAAATAATAAAATGTATAATAAAAAAGATAGAACATAATACTATTAACATGAGTTGAACACAATTAAAATTTAATCCCTCTCTCTCAATGAGTAAATTGATAACCCAAAAAAAATTTAAAATGTATTAAAAAAAAAACTAATATTTGCTAACAAGTGTAAAGAAAATAATCGAGATTCAATTTTAAATCTAAAAATTTGATGGAAAATAAAAACATAAATTTTGTTGTATTACTTAGCTAATACACTCATTCGGTTCACATGATTTTTCTATAAAATAAATTGTTAAATACAAATATCTATAAAAGAAGAAGAAGATGATGAAGGAAAAAGAAAAAAGAGTGCAAGTTCTAGATATGAAGATGGTAAACACAAGGCAAGGAAGTTATGATATGTATTTGGTATAGTGGGAATATTAAAGTAGAAAGACAATACTTGGAGTACAAAGTTTGATTTGAACAATATTGAAAAGAAAAGTTACCATGAGTACAACCAAAGCAACTTGTAAGAGTAGAGTTTTTTCAACTAGAAGAGACTAATATATAAAAGTGATAGAACTTATGGAGGCCATAAAATTTGATCCATATATCCATTTGAGCCCTGCTTCATGTGAAAATGACCATTTGAAAATTTTCAATGCATCTATTGTGCATCTTATCTAGTGATGGATATTTTTATTATTTTTTGTAGGACATAAGTGACATTTTTAGGTTATAAAAATGTAGTTTAATATTTTTTTTCATAATTTTATAAATTGTATATTTTTTTCACTGAACTTCAATTTTAGTTGATATTCATCCAATAAATTAATTTTAGTGTTTGTTTTGTTTTTATATATTTTTAGATTTTTCATTACTTGCATGTGAAACTTACTAAAAATATTAGGTTGAGTTTTATTATTTTTAAAGTTCCAAATTTTGCATGTCAACTCCAGTTCAAAGTTGAGTCTTATTTATGAACGGTTCAGAATTATTTGAATCATTAAATATGAATCAATATAGGTTATTATTTCATAAGCTTTGCCTATTGGTATTTCATTTCTTGATAGCATTCAAGTTCATTAATAGGGAAGAATAATTAAATTGACTGATTGATTGAATGACCCTTGATAGTTGCTTGGTATTTTCCAAATGAATAATGAGAAATTTTAGACTTGTATTTCTACCACACATTTTGAAAATATCTCATTTTATGGTTAATTAGGATAAATAGGTCAACCCATAGTTTTCAAATATTTTGCAATTTTGACAACTTTTAAGGACATGACACTAGATAAGGATCTATAAAATATTGTTCTTCTATGGCAAATAATTTCCAAAAGTAAAGAAAATAGGTATCAATCATAAATTTAAAATGAAGGATATATTTCATATTTTAAACTTTTTGTGTATTTTAGGTGGTCTAGGTCATCATAAGAGTCATACTATAAGATAATAAGTCGGGCACTGTGAGATGGAAGAAGCCAAACTTTATACAACACAAAGGAATAGAACAAAAGTGAAGAGCCTTGATAGGTATTTTTCAATTATATAAAACTAAGATGATATATAAATGAGATTTTATTATCTACATTCCCCCTCCCCCTTTAATCTAGTCATGCATAAGGATGAGATTACTAGATTAAATAAAATAAGCCATAATTTGGGGTATAAAACATGATTTCCCTTTGCTTGAGCCCATTTTGAGTGTTTTGATGGTGCATGGAATGAAAATATTATAATGTTACAATATTAGTTAATAAATATAATTTCAATTTTGAAATAATTAAAATTCTTGAAAGGAAAGAATTCGAGGAGAACACATGTGTGTCGATGCAACTATGTTGCCTCTTCATACTTTCCTTCGTAGATATGTTTCCTTATAAAGTATTGGAGATGAAATATATTGAAAAATAAACCTTGGAGATTTGAAGAGGGATATTGGAGGGTAATTATACCCCTAATACCAGAAAGGAGGAGTTTTGACATGACCATTAATATCACTAAATATTAATTACATAACTCAAGTTTGAATATAATATATAGTGAGGGTGAGTAATTTAATTAACTCATCCTATAAATTTAGTCAGTTTGGATGATTTAATTAACCCAACCTATAAATATTTTGATATTTAATGATTTAATAATTTTAACCTATCATGTGAACCAACTATTATATCATAAAATGCTTGATAACAATACTTCAATGTGTAATGAGTGTGTCTTGATGATAATAATCTAGAGATATAATTGGTAAATTTGGGTTTGGTAAATTTTGGGTATTTTTTTACACTACCATGGCATATACAACTCTAATATGTCTCTAATCAGTTATGTGTGTCACAAATATGAAAGCCATTATTTTAAATATATGGAAAATCAATGCAATGTGTAGGATTCTGACCCAAATCTATATCTAAATCATTTAACTTAATTGGAGATTATGCAAGTATGGATATTTTTTCATTATCACATTCCCACACTAAAATATGGAGATAATGAGAACTTGGTATGATTTGAGGTCATGGATTTATGACATACACCCACTAAAAAATACAAACTATGTAAATGTGGAGTTCATGCAATTTTGAAATTCCCTCAATTTTAAGGATAAAAAAATAGAATATGGTAGTTACCTAACCTTTAAAAAAATATAAATATATCATTTATGTATGAATCATGTATAGTAAATTATTAACATGTATAATTAGATATATCAATGAAACTCAAGGTATGAGATCAGATGAAGCGCTAAGATGCATGACATGTATCATAGAACTGTCTATAGAGAAATAATACAAGTTGACAAAAGACACAAGAGCCCTAAATGTAATGAAATGTAATGGTCCAAGCATACATAATACTAGGAACATATTTAAATGATTCATAATCCAAATGAAATGATATATTTAAGTTTACAACTAATGTAGAATCACATATTGAAATTTCCAAATGGTAAACAATGGAACGAGGGAGAACAAGCAAGGAACATATTCAAATACTCCAAAACAAGGACAATAGAAAATTTTAAAAGATGCTCTTTTAATTGAACAGGTAAATAAATGAATTGTGAATAACCAAAATAAGCATATCATACTAGTCTATACATATACGTGCTAGTAAAAAATTTCATGTAACACATCATATAAAATACATTATGAAATATTTGACAATGGATATAAACATTTGTAAGAGTTAGTGTATAAGATCAAAATGAAAGTTTATAAATAATCATAAAATAATATACCCTGTATCTATAGTGATCATGGAAGTATATTCCTTTAACATAACATGTCATATGGGAAGAGGAAAGGTTCAATGTTTGTATGCATAATTATAATGGAATGGGTATGCCTATATCACACAAAAATATGCATTAAATATATGTGTTTACATAAAAATAATTGTATGATATCTAATAACATAAATCAAGAAATAAGGGACATCAAACTATGATAACAAGATGTAAAATGAGTGGAAAGGGGAGGGGAATTTGAATCGAGAAACATGGGGAGAGGAAAACAATAGTGAAGATGATGAGTACAAGATAGAGATGGGTATTTTTGAGGTCTCTTCATGTGTGTCAATATCAAATGGTGGAATTTCTTGATCATTGGCATTTATTTTCTAATGCTAACTAGTCTCGATAGTTGCAGGGTATATTAGATCTATGAGATGGCCATTTATGGTGTTTTAATGTCCATATGCTTTTGGGGAAATTTTTAGTTCCATATTTAAAAGTTTTAATCTGATAAATCAATGAAAAAAATATGAGTCCTCTATGAATAAATTCTACTTATGTTTCAAAGATGATTTTTTAAAAATAAAGGGGTGGAAAACGATGGGTTTGGAACCTAAAGTGAAGCCCACCTAGACAATGTTGGGAGATATGTCTATATTTCTAAGATGGTCTATTATGTAGCCAAGATATGTTATGGGTTTCCTAATGGATAATATTTTCCTTGTGAATGTTAAGCTTAGGATTTTATTTAAACATTTATTTTAACTTACTCTCTTCTACCTATAATAAAAATCTATATCATGTTTTCTAAGGTGGCACATGTTAGTAACACCTTGTCTATTATGTTTCATACTAGGTAAATGACAATTTGGGATAGGTTCATTGCTCATTCAGGGACAAGCTACTTTGGAGAGTGGTTGGGTTCCTTATCGATGGAACATATTTATTTATATTCAAATGACATAGTAGTTAGCCTCCCCTAGCATTTCCAATTGGTTGGTCCCCCTGTATCTTATTCTCAAGCCTAGGTTGTGTTGGGATTTATTTTGGGGAGTTTTCTCATAACTTATAATCATTATCTTTACTTAGGTTCTATATTTTTTGAAACCTCTATAGTTTTGACTTATTTTAAATTATTATGGCTATTGAATGAGTTTGAAAAGACTCTTATGTTGATATGCACATTCAATGATGTTCTTAGAGATTTAATTGAAATGACTAATTTTCATTTCCATGATGGAATGGACAAGAGACATATTTTTATCTTCAATATATAACCCTCTTTAGGGAGGGAATGGTACTCCACATTTATGAATCTAAACTATTCTATTTTTATTTCTCAAGCGGGAGGGTTATTTTCTAGAAATCTTTGAGAAGCATTTAAATTTTTCCCTAGGCTCCATGTCCAAATTACTCAAGGTTAATCGTTAGATTGAGATTCATTTTTTTAACCACTAAAATTAAAGTATGGAGGCTGAGAATCACATCAATTATAGTAAAATCAGAACTTATTATTAGGATGAAATTTTTCATGGATTCTTCATGGAATCCTTCTCTAAAATGCTTTGTAGATACTAGTGGTGATCTTTCTTTAGTTGGATTCATGGAGTCCTAGTGGAACTCAAAATGATAAAAGGAGCCTAGATATGTGGATTTTAATGATGTATGGGACATCTTAATAAAATATTTTTAGGATTTGGGACTCTCTAAAGACCCCATACATTTTATATTTATTATATGAGGAGGGTTGTTATCTTGTCTAAGAAACTAGATCTTACAGATCTTAACTTCCCTTGGAATTTCCATCCTACACATTCACATGAACCCTATTAGATTTCATATGTGAGATCTAAAAATTCAATTTTACATTATATGGATATTTTATCATAGTTAAGAACTCCCCTAGTTAGACCAAGATACCATTTAGGAATATTATTGTTATTTTAAGAATATGGTTCCTAATCATGTATGAATCTAATGGGGTTTTACTTGGGACCCCCTTAAACATTATAATATTACATTTGTTTTATTAGTTCCATTTTTTTAGGGCCCATCATGGTCTCAAAATGTTATTTCCCCTTATAAAGGTTCTTGGGTGGCTATTTTCTTCATTGGTCCTCTTTAGGTGATGGTGTTGTTATGTCTTTGGTAGGAGAGATGGGCCTCTTTCATCACAAGTCCAGGCTTGTTTCTAGTCTAACTAAAATAGATGGGTTCCTAGTCTAGGAAAATGATCTTTTTACTCTTTTAACTTTTGATGCTTTTTTTTATGGGTCCTTTTTGTGTTCCTAGTGAGCTTCACCTATTTTTATGTTTTTTAATCCAAAGGGATTCCTACAACTCCTAATGTGTATGGGCTAGACTACACAATAGTTCAAAGGTTGGTTTAACTTAATCTGAACATAAATAAAAAAATATAGATGACAAGGATGTATTAAACATATAAACTCTAAATATTTTTCCATATTTGAATTTATTTGAATGTTTTTTTCTTAAATATTTATTTTTTTATAGTTTTGGAATTTGCAATTTTTTTTAGTATTGAAAAAAATGTTATCATATGATCCTGTTGAATGGATGTTCAGAGGAAGTTCTAAACTTGATATATGATAGATAAAATTGGTGCTACTTCTAAGGAGCATATATAGGTGTTATATTTGGATTGTAAATATGTAGTGCTTTGTGAATGTCTCAAGGACTATATCATTGTGAAGAGGTAATAGAAGTATTAGGGGTTTGTGGAATCTAGTTTTTAGTGCTCTATGGTTTATTTAGTGAAACTCTAACTAAAACATGTTTATTGATCTTAGAAACTAGGTAGACTATGTAGGTGATGAAGAATCTATAGAATCCACTATACATATTTGGTGTAATGACATTTCAAGTGTCTAAAAATAATAATGATCACATTTAGAATAAAGCATAATAATTTAAATAAAATAAAGTAATGCCCATGCCCATTAGCCAAAAATAATAAATATTAAACTAAAATTAAGATTATATTAATATTGTTGATTGAAAATATTATTTGAAAAAAACTAAGAAAATGATTTATTGATGTAAGAAAAGGTAAGACATTTTATTAAAATAATATGAAGACATATTATAAGTTTCACAAAAGTATAAGGCATAAAAAGTATGAAGGTGGTAGATGAAAATTTAAATTAAATAGAATGAAAAATCTATATAGAGAACATATTATATATTAAAATGTTTAAGTTTAAATAAAAGTAAAGAATAAACTAGAAAAGATGTTGGGAAAAACATTATTACTTCAATATAAAAATCTAAAAGGTTAAAATGCCAATGGTGATACAAAAAAAGGAGATATGGGAAATAAGTATTTGTGTGGACTATAGAGAAGGAAGTGTTATAGAATATGGTGGTATATGGATTCTATTCATTTACAAATAGGATCTTAGATATCACCAAGTAAAAATTATAGAAGAGGATAGACTCAAGAATATATATTTGTTTTATAAAATGGGGATATATAAATATCTATATAGACTATAGTGAAATAAATAATATTGCCTCCATAATACTCCATACATCATTTATATAGGAGGTGCTACAAAATCTGATGATACATGAGTTCTATTTTTTACAGATATGTCCCTAACTATAACCAAAAGAATATTTACATCTAAAATGGGATATTTCATATATATAGTCATGCCATTTTGAATAGATAATGTACCTATGATATTAAAACATAATTTGGTTAATGATTTTATGCAATTAATATCTAAATTATTCAAGTTATACATAGATTATTGAATAATATATGAGGTGAAAATAAATTGGCGAGTTACACTTTTACTCTCTTTTTGGTAAACATATATAAAATATCTAGGAATGGTAGAAAAAACTAGTAGTCAATTTCAATAATGTTATGATTAACTACAAAATAGTGACATATTATAAATAGGCTAGAATAGACATATACATAAATTTTCATATATATATATATATATATATATATATATATATATATATGAAAATAAAACTAGTATATTTGGAAAGGCTTCAAAGCCTTCTACAAGGATCCAAGAATGAAGATCAAAGACAATGCCTCTAATAGTGGAAAATTAAATGTAACCTCAAAATGATAATAAAAAATATGTCGAACCGATAATAAAACACCTAATACATGAAAATAAAACCCAGTAGAAACATGTATATAATTAATCAAAAATCCTTTTACAACTAATTGACTT
>JARHVA010007830.1:175000-180000 GCA_037957365.1 Torreya grandis
ATTTACCTTCACACTTTCCTTTATAAGGTTCAACACATGATTCCATAATTACTCAGTTCTCACAGATTGTGTATAATAAGAAGGTACACAATTTATATACTTATCTTCTCTCCTATGAGTTTATTCTAGTTCCTTTAAGGCATGGATATCTTCATTCTATTTATACTCATTGTGTTAACTCTCCACTAATGTCCATGATTATTTGTGATCCATTCTTTATTCTTCTATAAAGTAATATATTGCCTATTGTTAACGCGGGTCCAATTAGGTCCCGAGAGCCTTCCAAAATGATTTTGATAGACCTTTTCTCTTTCAAACATCAAAAGCATTTGATTAAAGTCTACACTATCTCTTTACTACTTTACGAAGATTTTCTTTCTATAATATAACTTTGAATCACTTTCAAACACAGGAATTTCACAACATTTCATAACACGGTCAGCCTGTGTTGAAACTATACCAAAGTTTGAGGTCATTTGGATTTTCCAAGGTTCTTTATCTACTCTACGAATGCACTTTCACACTATATTTACCTTATAAACCATCTTCACGTCATAACAAGTGCTACACAATTCTTTATTTCATTATGCAAGCTAGATTATTAACTGTATTTTCTTTAAACAGATCGCACACAAGGTCTACACACATTAGAGTAAGAAGATGTCTTCAAAGATCTAATCAATTCTTTCTCACCTAAAATTCCATCATGATTATTACAACACATTTGATTTATATTCAGCTTGCAACAAGGTTTATGTACTAAGTAGGGGTTCTTGGTCATCATAATAACCTTTTGCCACATCTCCTTTCAACCACATTCCCTATTTTTTCAACAATTGTTTGAGACACTCATACATTCAAAAACACATACTTTGATTTCTGTATCAGATGTTTTAAACTTTGAATTATTTTAAGATATTACTTAGTCATGATCTAAGAGTTTCCATGCATACACTGAATAACATTATATTGAATTGCACCATATTATATTCCTATTGAAAATTACAAAAATCTAATCTACCCCTTTTGATAGTCTAAGAACATGAATACATAAATATCTTCAAAATTATTCTAAAAAGCATGTATTCACATTCCTCACACCATAAACCATTTAGATCCCATCATATTCATTATATAAGTCAGAATTCTTTGATTGTCATAGCCTAGTTATGATCTCAGAACCGAGGAAAACAAAAGATTATTTAGATTATCATCAAACATTCACAAGTATCAAAAAAATCTTATAACATTGTTGATTACCTTTCTAATCTATATTTTATTTCCATGCATTTAAAAATACTTTCATTCATTAATATAAATAGAATGTGTATGTTCTATGAGCAGATCATACAAACTTCTATCATATTAATATTATGCACTTACAAGAATTACTGGGTCTGAGATTCATCCACAATGGTCTTGTGCTTCTATTTATTCATATCATTACATATACCTTATATATTTCAACTCCATACAAATGTATAACCTGTTTAGATCCAATACACACCTACAGTTCTGCAACTCTCCTTCTGAACTCCTATCTATCTACTCTTTCACAAACTCTCTCTTCACTATATACACACACACATAGATGTTATTTATTAATCCTTCTTAAAGATGAGACTCAAATCATCTCTATTAAAACATAGATAAGTGATCAGTGTAAATCCACAACTTAACACCTTTTTTCTTAACTTAGTATATACTATCCTTTCTTCCCAACATAGCATTCAACTTCTAGAGACTTGGTAAGTTACTTATTACTTAGTTAAAATGCTTTTATGATTTAAATATTTAAATATGACTTTAAATGACCATTATAGAACTCCTTATGTTATTGATAACTAATGGATGATGCTGCTACATCAAATTCCCCAGCTAAACAAATTTGAGCTCACGTCAAATGGTTCGTCTTCATTCTCTAGTTGTATTGTATTCATATACTCTTTTCCAAATTCTTCATTTTGTCCTCCAAGATGAGTTTATCTCTTTGTCCTTATATTTTAACTCTCTCAAGAGTTTCAATTGTTTGTATATTCTCTTGCCATGCTATGCTTTCCTGCTTTATCCAATCCTTAGTCTTCGTCTTTGCATGTTTATCCTATCGAATAAGGATATCAAATTCTATTATCTTTTCTTTATATTTTAAAATATATCTTCTTTGTATGTTCTCCACATCTTTCTCAGTCAATCCTATATATACACAATCAAATGAAATATTAGAAACTAAAATTTGGGACCCTTGGCTCTTTCCAAAATTTTGAACCCATATTTACCTGTCAAGTATTATTTCTTCTTCGTTTGTCTTCATCTCTACATTACACTAATTGTCTACCTCTTAAATTGTTGATTTAGGATAATTTTTTTCCTCCTCTTCATGGTTTATGGTATGTTCCAAGGCCACCATCTCTTCTTCTAGTTGTTCTTCACTTTGGTAAAAAAAAATTAGCAACTATTCATCACTTTGTGTTTCAAAGTTTTCTATCTCCTTCAGGAAATATTATTCAATGTTTAAGGATATGTATTTAACCTTATCTCCATCATCTTATTCACTCTTTAATCCATTCATTGACTTAAGGACTTCATCTCCCTCCACATCATGTATACCTGCACTCACAACATCAAAAGCAAAGTTAGATATAAAAACACGAGGACAATTTTCTCATTGAGTATATTTTTTCCATTTGCATGTTCATTTGAGCTTCTTTAGCTCAATCTTGAGTTTCTTACACAACTTATTTTTCTTATTTCTTATTTCTAATATCACTTTAATTGATAATTTTACATTTTTCTTCATTACCCATCTACACCATTAACTTCACAAGTGTTATTCTCTACTTCAAATCTTCCATTTCCATTTAGAAGTTTTCCTCTTTTTGTTTTCTTTTCAATTCCTCTTGATTTTTTCTTCTTAAGCTTATCTTTTACCTTATTTATCTTCTCAATCACTTTTCTCAATTATTCAAAGTCAATTTTTTTCTTCGCCTGGGTCAATTTCACCTTAGTCTTTTAGTAAACTATCAAAGACTTCTTGCTAGATCTTCCTATAGGAGCATTCAATGTGCTCTTCTCTCTTTGAACTTCACAAGCTCTTCTTCAAGATTGTTTGGCTTTCACCTTATTGTTAAACCTCTAGGATTTGGCTACATTGAATTATTCTTCTTTAATCCTTGAGTCTAGATCACTTTGAACCAGAATCATTTTGTAAGAGTTTTAAAACAAATTTTCACAAAACTTTTTACCTTTTCTTCTTGCAAGTTTGATTTCTTCAACTTCCAACTTGGCAATCTTAAAAAAATTTAATCACTATAAAAATTAACTATAAAAACATAATTTTTTTTTCCAAGCTTTCGAATACCAAAAAATGATATAGAGACTCAATCACCAAAACTCTACCATCCCCTAGTTTTACTACATACATTATCTCCATCAAGTATCAATATTCATTACTACTTTCCTTTGTCAATTACGTCACAATATGTTTGCAATCATTCTCCATCATCATCTAATTTACTAATCTTATTGATTTATCTTCTCAACCTTTATCACTCTACATATACCTCTCAATTCTTTCTACAATCAATTCTACTCACTCTCTCACGAGGTTACGCTTGTAAAAGGTATAACTAGATCAAAACTTCCCTTTTTTTGTTCTTAGTTTTAGATGTACTTCCTTTATCATAGATAGCCTACATATGATCCAAAATTGTCCTAAAATAAACTATTCTTATGTACAATCTCAAGAATCCACTTTTAACAGGTAGCTATCTCACATAATCATTTTTAAACTCTCTGCCCAATCTAGGATTTTTAAGTTTTTCTTAAGACCAAGAGGGCATAACATGGTTTTGAATATCTCTTTACAAATTTCAAGACAAATAAATGCCTATATCAATCTTGTCTGACCTATCTTCTACTTTCCCAAACCTTGGTTACCTTAACACATTCCTTTCTAAGCTTCAACACATGATTCCATAGGTACTTCATTCTCACAGTTTATGTATAATAAGAAAGTATAGAATTTGTATACTAATATTGTCTCCTATGGCTTTATTCTAGTTCCATTAAGCCCTTGATCTCTTCATTCTATCTATAATAATTTTTTCAAACTCCAACAATATTTTTGTGTATTTATGATCCATTCTTTATTTGTCTATAGAGTAACATAGTGCCTATTGTTAACATGGCTCCAAAAAGGTCCAGAGAACCTTACAAAATTATTTTTATAGATCTATTTCTATTTCAAACAACCAAAGTATTTTATTAAAGTCTACACTACCTCTTTATTACTTTATCAGGCTTAGTTTTATATAATATAATTTTGAATCACTTTTAAACACAAGAATTCCATAATGTTTCATAACACAGTTAGCCTGTGTTGAAACTATACCAAATTCCTAGGTTATTTGGCTTCTCCATAGTTCTTAATCCATTCCATGAAGGATTTTTTTTTTCTATATTAACCTTATGTGCCATCTTAACATCATACCAAGTGATACACAATTCTTTATTTCATTATGTAGGATAGATTATTGATTGTATTTTCTTCAAACAAATCACATATAAAGTTTACACACATTTAGAGTAAGTAGATGTCTTCAAAGATCCAATTAGTACTTTTTCATCTCAAATTCCATCATGATTATTACAACATAATCAATTTATATTCAGTTTTGAACAAGGTTTAAGCATTTAGCAGGGATTCTTGGTCATCGTAATAACCTTTCACCATATCTCCTTTCACCCACACTCCCTATTTTTTCATCAACTATTAGAGACACTATTACTTCGAAAAACACTTACTTTGACTTCTGTATAAAATGTTTTAAACTTATAATTATTTCAATATCTTACTTATTCATGATCTAAGAGTTTCCACACACACATTGAATAACATTATATTGAAATGTACCATATTATATTCTTGTTGAAAATTACAAAAATCTAATCTTCCCATTTTGATAGTATATGAACATGAATTCATAGATATCCTCATAATT
>JARHVA010007830.1:187500-192500 GCA_037957365.1 Torreya grandis
GACCTGGATCCCCAAGTGATCATCTTTCATAAGTACTAAATCTATCAATAATGGTCAGAATTAGCCTAAAAATACCAACAATAGCTATAGCTAATGCAAGAATACTAAAGAATGACCAAAACTGAACTAAGAATACCAACAAACGGACATAATTGACCCAAGAATACCAACAATTGATCATAATCGATCCAATAATACCAAAAATCATCCATAAATGGCCTAAGTATGCCAATGAGTACCACATATAGCCTTCAATACCTTACTAAGATTTTAAAATGGGTGGTTCTTTAAAAAACCAAGTAACTCTACCAACTCACCCACATTTCATTAGTTAAAAATTTAATGTACATCTAAAGCTTAATGAGGGTGGGCCTGGTTTTGTAATGCCCATCGAATGATCTATATCCAAATCACCCCACTATGATCTACATGTAACACATAAATAATTTCAACCCCTACCTCAAGGGGTCCCTATGACCACTTTATATTTTAGGTGATGTGTAAATTCCAAATCCTACACACCATAGGTAAATCTAGGTTTGAACCTAAGACCTACATAACCTAAGTCATTTCTCCCATCCAGTCACGCTAACCCTTGCAGGATATTTTTAAATTTTTAATCTTCATAAAAATTTCAAATTTAAAAATAAATTTCAATTATTTTCTACAAACTTATCAACAAGTTGTAATTTCACATTTTTCCTTAGACTTTTTACCATATATTTTTTGTTCATGACCTATTTACCAACTGATAGACAAAAGCTTATACAAACATTAAAATTTAGTATTGAACTCATTTTAATAATATTAGTTTTATCTTTTTTAGTATACATTTTACCATTATCTATTAAATAATAGATATAAGATTTAAATCTTACAAATCTATACTAAAAAAAGGCTAAAATCTTTTCGATGAGAAAGGTTATTTGAAGTCAACAATTTATAAGTATTTTCCCAAAAACCTTGGTTTGGTGTGGACTTATATTTACAAAAAAATGAATTCAAATCTAATTCATAGTCAAATAATATATTCAATACAAACAAGTTTAAAAATATTAACTTGAAAGAGACTACAATAAATAAATAAATTTTAAGTTCCTCATTAAACATGAATTATTCATTTTACCATTGATTATTTATTAAAAAAAACATTAAATTTTATATTATTATTTTAATTGAAAACTATAAAACATATCTCATTAAAAAGGCATGTCTTAATTAATATAATTAAATAATATTTCCTATAAATCAATTTTTCAAAAACATAAGTTCTAGAAAAGGATAAGATTTTATTCTTTATTTTATTTTATATAAAGTTTGAAAGGGTCAACACATTTTTGTAATAAATAATAATATAAAATATTCAAATATTAATGAAACACTACTTCCATAAAAATTTGATATAGAGTTTAGATAGGTTGTAAACTAACTTTATACCTAAAATCAAACAAAACAAAAACTTAAAAGACTATCTCCCTCATAATCTACTCTATTTTAAAGATTGAGGGGTTCTATTCAATGGTTATAGGTCCTTATTAATGTTTGATTCCAAGGAAATGATAATATAAGTTGAAAGGAACATGCCCCCAAATTTGAATAGAAAGTGAGTTTCCACCTAGTAGTTGAGATTATCTCAACCGTGCAACCTAATGATACTTGTAACCTAGTGAGTTTGGATGATCAACTCGAATATAAGAACATGGAATGTGTGAGTGATTTATTTACCTTGGGAAACCATACCAAAAAGTGAACTAACTAATATAGTAGATTAACACCATCTTGATAGAATATTTTAATGCAAAAATAGTTATGCATTATAAATAATTTGTAAGAGATTGATATTCATAGCAACCACATTACGATAAGAGTTTATTGAAGGATATTAGGACATTTTATGGGATTTTCATGAGGAAGATCTCCTAAACTTTAGGAGACATGTTCCCCTATTTATAAAACTTGATATTCATTCAATAATTAAGTTTATTAACTGATCATTTTATTGTGCTTCTCACATTATCCATTAATGGGATAGTTCCCATCAGTTGTATTAGAGTAGGCCCATCCTAGACATCTCTAAATTTTTTTGGCTTTGTTCATCATAGAGATGAGTAGTGCAGACCACGTGTAAAAGATCTCTCATTTGACAAGCCTTCCATCATGATTGATATTGAAATATATATATATATAGAGAGAGAGAGAGATTATGTCTTTTTTTGTAGAATTTGTACAGTGTTTAGTATTTTTTGGAGCTTTGTGTCAGAAATATATATATATATATATATATATATATATATATATATATATATATAGAGAGAGAGAGAGAGAGAGAGAGTATTTGTAGAATTTGTATAGTGTTTAGTATTTTTTGGAGCTTTGTGTCAGATATATATTGAAGGATTTAGATTCTAGGCAGGGTTGATTTTGATCCTCTCCATTGTTATACATTAATTCATTTTTCGTATCAATGTTTTGCAAATATTAAGTTGAGCCCCATTGCATACTCCTCAAAGGCACTACAACAAATTGATTCATCTACACTCAAGGATTGAATTTTATCCTCCATGGTATTTTATGTTGACAGAGCATACTCTTAGCCCTCAACTCCAATTTCATCCAAAGTACCCCCAAAGCATCATTCCAACATTTTCCACCATTTTTATGAGTGCTTATTTATCTCTACTAAAAAATTCTAGCTTGGATATCTAATCCCTGCAGCATTGAAATTTTCATTCACTCGAACCTATTTTCGTCATTATGTAGCTTCTCCATAGAACAACAATGATACCAAGACACCTTTGAATCTTCAATCAGAGATGGAGGATATTTTTAATAATATAATTGTGTTATTATTAGGTTTTTGGTCTTATTTTTCAGTCAAGCATTGATTTTTAGAATTATTTTAGAGTTTTACATTTTTTTTAAGGTTGAAGTCTTTTATTATTAAGTTTATATTTAAGTTATGATTTTATATATCTTAAAAAGTATTTTTATGATATGTTTATGTTTAGGTATTTATATAAAAGTTTGTTTCAATTTTTTCTATTTATATATTTTTATTTTTATTTTCGTTTCAATTTTTTATGATTTTTAGTTTTTGGATTTTATTTTTTTTAAATTCATTTGTAGTTTTCTTTTACTTTGTTATGTTTTATTTGTAAGTAAAAGTCTATTTAATTTATTAATAGATTTCAATTAGTTTTTTTTAAGTTTTAAAAATATTACATGGCAATTTGTTATGTATTTTGTATTTTATTATTAAATTTCAATCCATAGTTTTTATATTTTTTATTTTTTATTTTTTAGGAGTTGTTTTTATTTATGGGTATGTTATAAAGTGTATAGTCCTATGTTATATATATTGAAAGAAATAAATAAGCCATGTTCAATAGAAAATATCAATAAAGTATGTATATCAAGGTTATTATTTTCAAAAATTTCATGTTTGTAATTAGATGTGTTATTGGTTGTAACTAACATCCATAAACCTCACATTAGGGGAGGGAATGATAGAATATTTTAATGTGAACATAGTTATGAATTATAAATAGTTTGTAAGTGATTGATATTCATAACAATCACATTAGGCTAGGAGTTTATTGAAGGATATTAGGAGGTTTTATGGGATTTAGATGAGAGAGATCTCCTAAATTTTAGGAGATATTTTACCCTATTTATGTAACCTAATATTCATTCAATAATAAAGTTTTTATGACAAAACATTTTGTTGTATTTCACACATTATCCACTAATGGGATAATTCCCATCACATCTATTTTTTATTTCATCATGCTTCACTCATATAGATATCTTGTAAAACTCATATGTATAATCTTGCATACTATGATTTATTTCTATAAATTTTGAAATATTTACTAGAGGTTTCTATTTTAATATATAAGACTTTTAAATCTCTTGGATTCTTCTCTAGATTTATCCAAGTCTCGATCTTCTCTTTAATCTATATTTATGTCTCCTTCTATAAGGGATCCAACAAAATCACTGCATTACTGCTCAGTTTCATTTGCGAAAACTTTACTTTATTTTATTATTTTAGACATACCCATTATAACACGTTTTAAATCCTATTTAAATACTAAATCAACTCCTCTAGATTAAAATTACCTCTATACTCTTTAAATTCAACTTTGGTTGTTTCATTCATTACATCTAAGGTAATAACCTACCTCTCTCTAATTGATTGTGGTTACTATTGGTTTTTCTCTTCTTGGTGAATTTCTTCCTCAAATTTTTTTCTTCATTTGTTTCATCTCCATCTTGATTTTGTATTTTATGTATGATAATTTTAGTAAAATATTCCACTTGCCTTAACAATAATTGTATAGCTCTATTCATATGTGCAATTTCTCCTCTTTCTCTTCGCATATTTTACCTTTATTATTAAATCAAATAACTTAATACGAACATATAACTTCAAAATAAATACAATGTTAAAAATGTATTAACCCTAAGATTATAACATGTTCTACTAATAGATGATGGAATAAATAACATATTGAAAAATTCCAATAGATAGAACCAATTATTTTTCAAACAATAAACTATATTTATTCTTCCTAAATAATTAAAAGAAATAAATAAAAGTATTTAAATAAATATCAACTCAAAATTAGATTTCACATGCAAAATAATCCTAAATAAATAAATAAATATACCTAGAATTAACTTACATATACTATATTTAGTTACTTTTACATGCAAATTTAGTCATTTCTATTTTATTAACTTTTAAATGCAAACTCAGAAGGGCCTAAAATATTATTGTTACCCCATAAACCTGAAATTCATTATTTTGGATGAGTTTCAACTTAATTTCATGTGTTAGTATAAATATATTTAATTATCTAAATTTAAAACATGAAAACATACTAGAATGTAATTTTGAAGCCCTAGATGGTCTCTTACATCCCTATAACCATTTTGGAATCAACCATAACTATAATATCTAATTATGGGTGTATTCTTATTTTTTTTAAATGGCA
>JARHVA010007830.1:197500-220000 GCA_037957365.1 Torreya grandis
TTGAAAGCTAGGTAAAATATTGAATGGTGTTACAAATACACTTCTTAAGTTTTAGAGATATTTTCAATAATATATATCTCAAATATTAACTAAAATACTTGTGTGTGTGTGTGTACACACACACACACATGTGTGTGTATATATATATATATATATATATATATATATATATATATATATATATATATATCAGTGTGTGTGTCTATATGTATATATACCTATGTGTGTGTGTGTGTATGTATATGTATGTATATATATGTATGTATGTGTGTGTGTGTGTGTGTGTGTGTGTGTATATATATATATATATTTATATATATATATATCTGTGTGTGTGTGTGTGTGTGTATGTATATGTATATGTATATGTATGTATATATATGTATATGTGTACTCAGTCTGCATTGCATTAACACAAATAACATTATAGTTGGTGCTAGGAATATCGAGTTCCCTTCAAGATGCTCGACTAAAATTTGATTTCCTTAATTAACTTTAAAATGTTTAGTTCCCTTCATAACAAGTTCATATTCTTCCAAACGCCCACCTCAATATTAACAACAGTTACCAAAGCCGAGCAGTCCGTAATTTTCTTTCAAATAAAATATTGGATTCAACTTGAAGAAATCTAACTTTGAATTGTAACCTCAACATCCACTAGAAGGTGGATGCATAAGGTGTCCATTTCATTCAATATAACTCTTTATTTTGAAAACATATATAGAGTTTTTTGAAATAGGTTATTGGAGTTGTCAAACGGTAATGTAGGATTTTAAAAGTTAGGAGGTTTTTTTAATGGGTCAAGTACTATGGGGCTTTCGGGCCAGGAGGCTCTATAGCTTCAGAAGTTATTTGATGAGACAAATTTTCTAGAATACAATTTTAATTAATTTTCTTTACTACATTTTAGTTTTACAATTAAATTATTATTTCTATTTTTAACAATTTTATTTAACATCATCACACAAAACATCGATACATATATAATTCATTGGACATCTTATTCAGGATAATAAAATTGCCAATAGGATAAGATCTTGAAACAATACTCAGAATTGATTTGTATTGATTTCTTGAAATAATTACAAACCCAAACCACGCTTAAATAAGCCTCAACTCAGAAATTAGTGTTTACATGTAAAATTTGACAAAAACTAAAGTCTAAAAAAAATGCCTAGTTTTAAAACTCTCAAAATAACCAAAAATTATCCTAAAATATCCTAAACACTATAATTAGACTATAATATGAAATTCAACTGATGTTAATGTCCAGTTCTAAATATATACAATTTTTAAATATAAAAAAAATCAAAAAAATCATTAAATAATAATTTTAGACTCTTAGATGATCATGTATGACCTCTAAAAAATATTAAAAACACTATTAGGCAATAAGCTTTTTGATATGGTAATTTTGACATGTGAAAGAGCTCAAATAGAGCTATGGGTCAAAAGTTATGACATCTAGAAGTTGTCCTATTTTTATTGCATCATTATCCTTTGGTTGAAAACAACTCAACTCCAATGAGTTGGTCTGATTATATTACTATTATTTTTTCTTGTCAATCTTCTTCAACTCCTACTCTGTAATATAAGTGTTTTATTCTTATTGCAAGCATTCCCACTATACCAAATACATGTTATAATTCCCTTGCCTTGTGCTCACTATTTTCATATCCAAAACCTACACTATTTTGTCTTTCTTCTTATTTGGAACTTGATGCTCCCAATTTACTTTTTCATATTCATTATATTCACCATCCTTTTCATAGAATTCATATAAGAATGAAACATTTAATAGTGGAGATATATCAAAATTCTATGGTAAACTCACCTCGTATGCATTATCGTTGATTTTCTTCATATTTATGCATCGTCTAATTTTTTTGTACATCAACTTGTATGTCTTTTTAAAAATCTTTCTTTCCTCAAGTAAACCATTAATAACTCTCCTTCAAATACCTACAATTTTATTCTAACATTTCCTGCTACTTTATATTTCTCATTACTTTCCTACAACTTCTTCTTACTCCTTGTAACTAATACATATGCTTTGTAAACCCTTCTGCATCATCACTAATCTAATTTATAATTGATAATTATACCAAATCTAAAATATCCATAGAATTTTTTCCATAAAAAAATTGAAATGGTGATTTTCATATTGATCTATTCACTAAACTATTAGATGTAAACATAGCTTGTGGTAAAACTAAGTCCCATTACATTTGGTTCTCTCCCACTATACATCTCAATAAATTTTCTAAGCTCATATTTAAAACATATATCTGTCCATTTGTTTTTGGGGGATATGGACTACTAAATTGTAGCTTAATATCCATATTCTTTCACAAAGTCCTCCAAAAATGATTTAGAAATTTCATATCCCTATCTGAAGTTATAGTTTGAAGAACACCATGTAATCTCACAATATACATAAAAAACAAATCTACAACCCTAGTTGCATAATTGGTTTTCTTACATGCAATGAAATGAAACATTTTAGAAAATCTATCTACAACAAAAATTGAATTGTTAACTCTCTATGTGTTTGGAAATATCAACATAAAATTCATACTTATATTTGTTCATGGCCCTCTTAGAACTGGTAATGGCATTTAAATTCTAGTATTTTGCACATATCCTTTAACCACCTAACATACTCTACACCTTGAAACAAACCTTGCCACATCTCTCATTTTTGACAAAAGATATTTTTCCTCCACCAAAGATATTGCCTTCACCTTACCAAAACATCCAACCAAACCACCACTATGTAATTATCTTATTCTATTATCTCGTAGAGACCCAACTAAAATGGATAACTATTTTCCTTTGAAGAGATAACCTTATTGCATAAGATATTCATCATGAATAACATCTATCACACCTATTAATGGATTCTTGCACTTTTCAACTACCTTGCTAATATATAGGTCAATATGATATAATTCATTAATAGATTTAAATCTAACTAATTCAATTACCATAGTAGTTAATAATGATACCCTCCTATTTAATGCATTAGCTACCTGATTCTATTTTTTTAATTTATGTTTAAATATAAAATTATACACCTACAAGAAAGAAACCCACTTTGTGTGCCTGTTATTCAACTTCTTTTACGTATTCACATACTTCAAATCCTCATGATCTTAAAGAGTATAAGTTCCTTACGTACTAAGTAATTCCTCTAATATCTTAATGTTTGTACAATTTCACAAAGTTGAACATCATAGGTAGAATAATTTTTTCTTATCTCATTAAATTTTTCATTGAAATATGCTATTGGCTTCTTTTCTTGACTCATCATAGCACCAATTCCATAAATAAAGCATCAAAATTAACTTCAAACACTTTATTAAAATATGGTAATGTTAAAACTAGTCTTTCTATAATCTTTTTTAAAAAAATAAAACTTTTTGTGCCTTCTCTTGTCCATGTAAATTCTTTCCCTCTCATGCAATTTATTATTGGAACCATAATACTACTAAAATTTTTAATAATTTGTTTTGTAAAAAGTTGCTAAATCATGGAAACTTGTTAACTCTGTAATGCTTCTTGGAATAGGCCACTCAATAATTTCTTTTTTATTTTTTCATATATTTTCACACCATCTGTTAAAATTACAAATCCCAAAAATATTAAACTATTCTGTATAAACTTACACTTCTTCAAATTTTCATATAACTTCTCCTTTCTTAATAAATCTATTACCATTCTCAAATGTTGTGTGTATTTTTATTTATTCATACTAAATATTAAGAACCATAAAATTACAAATTTATTCTTATAAAATTGTATTCATCAACCTCATAAATGTGCTACATGTATTAAATAATCTCAATGGCATCACCATCCACTCATATAAGCCATCCATATTCTTAAATGTAGTTTTCCACTCATCTCCTTCATGAATTCCAATCTGATAATAACCCCTCATTAGATCAGTTTTGGTTAAATATTTTACTCCTAAAAACACATCCATCATATCAACTAAATGAGGTATAGGAAATTTATATTATAATTTTATTAATTGCTCTACTATCCATACACATTCTCCATCCTCCATCTTTTCATGGAGTTAGAAATGATGGTGTTATACATGGAATCATATGCTCCCTTATCACCTTCTTCCTTAGTAATTTAGTAACCTATTTATTTAATTTTACATGTTCTATTGAACTCATCCTATAAACTACTTGATTGGGTAGAGTTAATCTTAGAATCAAATCAATGTGATGTTGAATATCTTTCTTTGATGGTAAACCATCTAGTAACGCATTAGGTATATAATTTTCATATTCTTTCAACACTCTTACTACTTCTATTGGTATTGGCACCATTTTTATTTCTTCATTATTTTCTACTAGTGCATAAAAATAACTTTATACTTTCATATTTTGGATAAATTCTTTAGTGACAAAACTAACTTTTCCTCACCTTATCAAAATGTCTGTGTTCTTTGTTCTATCATGAACTACTTTCTTGTCAAATTGCCATGACCTCCCCAATAACACATGACATATATCTATTAGAATAACATCACACCATATTTCATCATTATAAGTTTTTCCTATAGAAAACTTGACTAAGCACCTTTTATCTACTACAACCTCAATCTCTTTCTTAAACCATGAAATATGATAAGGGTTAGGATGCTTTTCACATGGTAGATTTAGTTTTTCAACCATTCATTTAGAAACCATATTTTCACAACTACCACCATCTATAATTACTTTGCATAACTTTCCACCTAAGATATATCTTATTAAAAAAATATTTGTTCGCAACCATGCATCACCACCTTATTTACTATATAATTGTTCCTTTCTTAGTGAGATCATGGTTATTCTCATCATGAGATTTTCTGCTACATCTATAGGTGGAACTTCAATATTTTGCTCTTCTATTTCAGTCTCAACTATATATACTCTTGGATGATCTTCTTTCCTTCTTTCATAATCTTGATAGTTTAAACACTCAAATGCTCCGTGCCCTTATTCTCCACATCTATAACAAACATAAGATATGTGTTAATTCAAAAACCATCCTTTAGCACCACTGTAACCTTGTCCTATCTAAAATCTTATTTCTCTTTGTTAGTATTGAAACTCTTGCACATTATCATCTTGTCTTTATGCACCATGTGATGATTCACCTTTATTATAATTAAAACCACCCCTAGTGGTATTAAACCCACTTCATGCCATTATTGGAGGGGATCCACCTCTTCATAGACTCATAAATATCCTTCTAAATTTTTTCGTATTATGTTTTTCCTTTGCCTTCAAAGCTAATTTATAAGCCTCCTCCATGTTAAATATTCTATGCATGATTAATTCATATTACATAGAAAATTTTAAACTATTTACATACCTTGCAGCCATATGATCTTCTATTTCATCATGTTATACTCATATGGAAATATTCTAAAATTTATTTATATACTCTTGTATACTATGATATTTTTGCCTCAAGTTTTGAAATCTTCTGTATAGGGTTTGTGCGTAATCCATAGGAAAAAATTTATTTCTTCACTTTTTCTACATTTTTAAAAATGAATTAACATTTTCTTTACATTTTATCTATCTTTCTTTCTATAACTGATCTTAGCAAATTATTATCAACCTTTCAATTTTGTGCATGAAAACTTTACCTTCTTATCTTCTCTCATAGTCTTCCACTAAAAAAACTTCTCCATGATATTCATCCAATCTATCAACTCCTCTAGTTTTAAACTATCTTCATAATCTAGAAGATCAACCTTGGTTCCTTGATTCCTTCTTTCTAAATCTAGAACCATCATCTCTTTTATCGATGGTGGTTTCTCTTGTTTTCCTTATTCTTTCTAAGCATATTCAACATGATCTGTGTCTTTCTCATCACCACCTTCTCTTCTATACTAATTGGTGATAACCTCTGACAATTTTTGAACTTGCCTCTATATCTCTTTTATAATCTAATTAATCTATGTCATACCTCCTCATCCTTTTTCATTCTTCTCTCTTCTAAGATTCAAACTTACTCTAATACAAGATAATAAAATTTAAAACTAATAAAAACAAAAAATTACCAATAGATCAAGATATTAAAATAATACTCATAATTGATTCATATTTATTGCTTGAAATAATTACAAACTCAAACCATGCTTAAATAAGTATCAATTTATAAATTAGAGTCTACATTCAAAATTTAAAAGCAAACTAAAATCTTAGAAAATGTCTATTTTTAAAACTCCGAAAATAACCCAAAAATCTCTTGAAATATCCCAAACACTTTAATTATACTATGGACCCTCATAAAATTATATACAATTTTCAAAAATAGAAATAACCTTAAAAATTATTAAATTATAATTTAATATCCTTGGATGATCATGTATGGCCTCTAAAAAATATCAAATACACTACTAGGCTATTGAAACTACCTAAGACAGTAACAACCTTTTTGATACAGTAATTTTGGTTCATGAAATATCTCAAATGAAGCTACAGATCAAAAGTTATGGCCTTATAAAGTTGGCCTACTTTTTCTACATTAATAAGTTACTGACATCTTTACTAAACCCTTGCTTATATCTCATTATTATCAATTACAAGCATTAATTTGGGTAAAGTAATTTTTACTTATGAGGGAGTTAGGGTAAAGTCATTCCTTATTATATCTCATTCTCTCTCATCTTTCTTTTAATTATACATGTATATATAACATGAATTATTAGTGTGGATCCATCTTCTCTTCCTCCCTAATTATTCACTTAAGGATAGTATTGAAATATTACATTAGACCTTAGTACTTGTATAAGCTTTAACTAACAAGTATTAAATAGTTATTCATTAATATTTTACATTAATTTAATAGTGTGATACATCATAAGCTAAACTTATAATGTTCTAAGATTTAATGTTTATCACTTTTATGTTATAGATTTATAATTTTTTAGGTGTGACACATGTCACAACATCTTCTAGCATTAGATTTTTCTACCTTCTTCTCTCTCACTTATTTAATTAGGTCAGTGTACATGTGTGTGATGAAGAACAAAGTGAGATATAACTTGTATGTAATTTTAAATCCATAATATCATTTATTTCCCTTATCTTATTTGAATGACATTATTGACTTATGAATTATTATTTTTTGGAGATATTTGTTTGGCTTGATCATAAGGATCCACTTGTCCATTGGTTTTTCTTATATTAAAAAATGAATAGTAAGTAGAGGAAATTAATGACTCTTGATATGTATTTATATGTTAATAATTTTAAATTTTATTTTAGATGACATTACAAATCATGCCAAAAGACCAAAAAATATGTTTTGTGTTTTCGAAACTAGTCTTTTTTTAGTAGAGGACATGACCTACCAATGTGGGAAATAACATATTGTTCACTTATCCACTTAGTACAAACTTGTCTAAGGTGTTGAGGGACCTATGTTTTGGGGATTTAGATAGTATGATGATTATTCTAAAAATTTAGATTATTGATAGTTTTTATGTAGTGTTAATAAAAAACTAAAGGGTGAATCTCCCTTAGAAAATGATTTAGAGAAATGTTAAAATAAATATTTAGGTGCATGTCATGTTGTAAGGAATATGTGAAGAATTAGCATTGTCAACTACTTGTGATCAAATTTATATCTCTGCAAAATATTAAAAATTATTTTTTATTTTTTATTTTGATATTTTGTAATGTGATATGTACATGGTGTAGATTATACTTATTATATTATATGATTTATTTTTATTTGTATTTGTATCATTTTTTAAACAATGAAAATAATTTGTTTGAATAATTAAATTTGAATACAAGAAATATTGTGGATTATTATATTTTAGTCAAAGTTTAATTGTTAAAGCATACAACCTTCTCAAGAGTTTTTCCATCGAATAAAGTGTGTCTTTTAATGAGGAATTTGAACATACATTTATTTGTGTATGCATATTTTTATAAATTTTAAATGTTAATCACACTAATATGTGTTGTCATTATTAGGAATTATATAATTTATAATTGAATTGAAATATTAATAGTTGATTTTGAAATATGTTTCAAAAAACTAAAACACAAAAATGTTTAATATATTCTTCATTTTCAAGTGTCAAATTTGAATTTTAAGTTTCTTAATAATAAGGATTCCTAGTCATATGCAATTAGTTGATTTTGAAATATATTTGGTAAACTCATAGTAAGTCAAACTAATTTTTTTATTATTTGCACACATAATTTTCAAGGGTTTAAAACAAAACATTTATTAGAAAAAAAAATTAAACAAAACACATACACCATCATTTTAGGTGGCTTATTTTTAAATAAATTTATTTCAAACCTTTTTTTCTCAAAAATATTTTCTTTGAAATCATTTTTATATATTGGTTGCATTTTTAAGTTGTCCAAATTTTCACAACCATTTAAATATTTCATAACCTCACATAATATGTGTACCAGTGAAACTTCCCATAAACTAGTGCATTCTCATTAATTTTTATGATGTAGTTTGAAACATTGTTTAGACTCAATGTATGTGAGTTGTGAACACCTATTTTGGTTTTAAAAACACATTTTACCTTAGGAATTTTTAATTTTTTATCATATATATATATATATATATATATATATATATATATATATATAATGAATATTTTTACTACATTTTAGCCTTGTGTTGAGATCTATAACATCATCTCTTCAATCATATTTTCTTAATAAATTTATTTTAAATTTTAATTAACGACATTATATATATTCAATTTATAATATATGGGACCTACTTATTGATTATTATTTTTTATTTTAATGACATTGGATGCTCCAAAATAATCCAAAATAATGTTTATGGCCTAGACTAGGTCATAATCAACCTATCATGTTTTATCTTTCAATTTTATGTCTATTTTATCTTTATTAGAACCTTTATTATCTTATAGGATTGGCGCACATGCATATTTTATATTGTGAATCCTATATATAAATGTACATATAATAATTTGATAATCAAATATTAACATTTAATCTCTTATAATGTAAGTATCTCATGCACATGTTGAGCTACAGATCATATGGACTAGTTAGGAATTGAACCTAGGGCCTTATATTTATTTCAATAGTGATCTATCAGCTAAGCTACTAGCCAACTATGGCTAGTCCATCCTCATTTAAGGTGTGATTTATTTCTAAAACCCCCTTTTAAGCCACGCGGTAGATGCTTAGATCTCATAACTTAGCTCTAATACCACATATTGAGCTATAGCTCATATGGACCAAATAAGACATGAGCATAGGACTTTTCATTCTATGGTATAGTGATCTACCAACTGAGCTACTAACCCTTCTATATCCATCCCATCATGGCTAACCCATCATCGATCCAAGTGTGAATTATTTCCAACACCCCCCTTAAACCACACTACATATGCTTAGTTATCCTAGCCTAATTTTGATGCCACATGTTGAGCTATAGTTCATATGAACCATTTATGACTCAAACCTAGGACCTTCTATTTTATATTGGAATACTCTTGGTGCTTTGATACTACATTTTGAGATATAACTCATATGGACCAGCTAAGACTCAAACCTATGACCTTCTATTTTTCGTTGAAGTACTCTACCAACTATGCTACTATCCCCTCTATGGCCATCCCATCATCATTCTGGGTGTGGCTGATTTCTAGCATCACATTTGATCATGTATTATTAAGTGGTCTTAATATCTTATCAAATAAATCTATGTATTGATTTATTTATGCACTCATCCATATTGTACAATAATATTATATTAAAATAAATATATATTTGATTATCTAAGGGAAAGAAGGCGAATCCCTATTTCATATTAGGATTGGGATTACACTCATAAATCACTAGAACTACATAGAGAAATGATTCCAAGCATGTATGATATGTGGCTTCAAATCCTTAATAGGCTTCCTAAGAAAATTAACTTTCACGTAATCTTTTATTGTGACTTAAATTAAGATTTAGTCAAAGATAAAAATAGAGGAAAAGTATAATATCCATCTCCATAATTATAAAAAGTGTAATTACAACCCTAATGAATATTAGATAATACAGCTACCCTAAAATAATTAGGACATAACAAACGAAAAAAATTTCCAAATATGGATAAAATCATTGGAAAGAATATTTTTACCATGTAAGAATTATTGGTGTGCCTATTGAGATTTTAATATTAAATAATTATTATTATATTTAATTAATATTTGAAATCAAAATATCATATTAAATAATAATTATTTCATAGATGAAGATAAGAACAAATGATAGATGTAGAAAGAGAGGAAGAAAGAAAAAATTAAAATGATAATGACAAGTAAAGAGTTTAAGAACACAGGGTCAAATTGATAGCTAAAAAATTAGAAGAACAAAAAACCAAAATATAGATAAGATGAAATATATTTGAGCACAAACATATCAATATGAATAATATGTATTAAGAACAAAACTACAAATATGAATGTGTTTAGATCAATTAACTGAGGTAGAAAGACAACATACATGAGAACTTTAGCATGAAGTATATCAAAGGCACTATCAGTGATCGATTCATAATTTTGACATCAATTCTAAAGAATCAAACTTGATATTGATAGATCATGTACTCCAAATATAGAATGATGCATTTAACCTTACAATGTATGTGGATGTTACAAATATTACACAAATTAAAGACATACAAGAGAAAACGTATCAACCTACAAGAAGAAGTTGAATGGAAAATAATGATTTAGAATTAGAGTCAACTTCTCAACCTAAAAGAATTAAAAAAAACAAGATACATAAATTGAAAGAGAGAAAAATATAACTGATCCTAATGGAATAATTGGGAGAGTTTTGAAAACATTTCAAATTATTTTACGACATAACTTAGATAATATTGATTCACCAAGCATGTGATATATTTGTCAAGACATTTAATTTGGAATAAATTTTTTTCATACCCCCTGAAGGCCCTGTATGAAATATATGTTGATAAGAGAAAATCCATCATCAATTTTAAACATTGAATAATATAGACCCTGGACTACAACTATAAGAACTTAAAAACATAACATAATTTGAGGAAATGTTAATAGCCCACATCAACCCAATCCTATAAGTGACACATGTAACAAGAGGCCAATATAAATATAAAGGACATACAATCATTTTTTCATAAAAAGTAAAAGAAATTTCTAAGGTTTTACCACATCAAGTAAACTATTTGTCAATGATTATAGTTCAATTAAGGCATAAACATGGAAATAATTATAGATTTACTATTAATAGAGATAAAATATACAAGGTACTAAAATATAAAATAAAACATGACATGTTTTATTTAGATCTTCAATTTGATGGAAAATGCACATAATGACCTTACACTTAACTCTGATGCAAATATCTTTAACTAGCTAAAATTTTTGAATATATAAATTGATTATAATGCAGATTAAGCTGTATTTGTGGGTCTACTAATGGATATGGATGAAATAAATATCATTAAACACATAAGTTCAATGGACTCTAAACCCCGTAATGTGCCAAGGGAAATGGAATTAATCCATATGTCGGAAAATAAGCCTAATGTGGATCTTGTATCATTTATTGATTGGCCAAGGATTAGATCATATCCTATAAATGAATATGTCACAATCACATTACTTTATATGGCATTTCTAACTTTTTTTCTTGATGGAAAATGTGAATAGATAGAACCATGATTGAAATAAGTACATCTACATGAATTTTTTAAACAAATATTTTGATATAGGGATCATTATTTACTAACATTCATGATTTAGATATTACATGATGAACATGATCATGAGACATCATGCAAAAAATTTAAGTGTAGTGTTCGTTAAAAAAAATCCTTCAAGAGAGCGATCTCTACTACTATTATTTACACCAATTGGAGTTGAAGCATTAAATATTGTTGCCTTAACTATCCATAGATAACTTCAAATCCTAATTGTGGATTTTATTGAATTTGAAGTAAAATGACTTAAAAGTTTCTAGGAGGATATACGCCACATAAAACACATATTTATTGATCAAATGAGCTTCATTAGGCAAAATTTACTTTAGAACATAGACTCTATACTCTGTTAAGCATTTCCTAAAAATGTAAACATGAGTTTTGGTGGTATATCTCTTATTTTTATTGGATATTTATGTCATCTTCCTTTTTTTAGTGATAGACCACCATAAAATAGTAGAAGATGAGATAAACTATTATGGGAAAAAATTAAAATAGTTATTACTTTACATAAGATATTTTGACAACAAGCAAAAAGAGATGACCAATAAAGGTTTTGTCGACTACATACAAATTTGAGAGATGTGAATCCAATAATATATTATTTGAATTTATTGATTACTAGAACAAATGTTAGAATAAATAGAGCCACCAATGAAGATTTTTAAAACTATATGTATTAATTTTCCATAAATGATAATGTGCATAATCCTAATAAAAGAAAAATATATTCAATAAGAAGATTAGTTTCACATAGCATTACAACCAAAGTAGGAAGTTCCATGAGTGAAAATTTAACATACCACACTCATGGATGTTACTAATATAAATATCTTAAATAAATTTATTATTTAATCTATGTGATAAATCTAAAAAATATTAATTAATTTTAAATATCTATATTTACGATACCTATGTGATTCCTTGCTCCTGTAATTCATCCCTTCCCTAAACTAAACTCATCACTCTAATTCATTTTTGTTATCTACTAGTGATGAGTTTAGTGTAGGGAAGGGATGAATTACAGGAGCAAGGAATCACATAGGGTCTACAAGATGGCAAATTAGGTTTTTATCATATTTACAGCGTCGATGGATGTTGTATGTTAATATTCATTTTATAAGTGATCTAATATATTTTTGAATCATTTAATAATAATAAATGTTCAATGTGTATAACAATTATAATAAATATTATATAATTTTTCTACAAAGGCAATCAAATAAATTGATAATTGAATTACTCAACTCAAAACAAAATAGACATATAAAGTAGTGAAGAACCAATATAAACATTTAGAAATAAAAATGTAAATTAAAATAATTTATCATTGTAGTAAACCAACATCTCCTACACTTGCACAAATAAGTCATCTAAGCAATTCCAAGAGGATTATCTCTAACCTGATGTGAGATAGACATGGTAATGATTTTTCTCCCATAAATAATTCTCTTAGAATATACCAAAAGTTGGTCAGTAATGGGATTATCTTCTATCTACTTATCCCAATCAATGAACCATCTATGTAGGCACATCTAAATGGTCATTTTAAGGCTAGAAAAATCATTATCTAGTCTTTTTTAGTCCCTAAGAACAAACATTATAGTTGATAATATGCATCCATTAAGAGAATATTATCATCCCTAACTGTGCAAATTGAGCAAACTTTGGTCACATATTACAAGATAATCATGTGGGCTAGAGATGAGATTTCAAATTCTACACTTGTAGTGATTAGTAATATAAGCAACCCTAGGAGGATTCTCTTTAATACAATGTGAGCAAATATGATAATGATTTTTATCTTGTAGCCAATTCTCTCTTAACAAACCAAAATTTGGTAATTCAATGAATAACTTATGTTTCATTATCCCAATCAATGAATCATATATGTGGTCATATTCATATGGGTGTTTAAGGCTAGAAAAAACATTAACTAGTCTATGTTAGGCTTCAATAGTGAACTTTACAGTTGATTAGATGCATCCCTTTAAGAGAATCTTACCATTCCTAAATGTGAAAATTGAGTGAACTTTGATCACAAATTATAGAAGAAACATGAGGTATAGAGATAATTTATCATCTCTTAAAATTTCAAGGATGAGTCATCTAATAAAATCTAAGTGTATTCTTTATAACTCAATGTGAGCGAGATACGATAATGAGTTTTATCTCGCAAATAATTCTCTTAGAATGGATAAAAATTCAATCAGTAAAGGCATAATTTTTGGCTCATTATCCAAATTAATGAACCATCTATGTAGGCACATATATAAGGTATTTTTAAGGATATAATATTCATTATCTAGTTTCTATCAAGCCCTAGGAGTGAACTTTGTACTTGATTAGATGCATCCCTTAAGATAATATTATTATCCTTGAATGTGGAAACTAGGCAAACTTTAGTTGCACATTGTAAGAGAATCATATGGGATTAAAAATAGTATTTAGTCCTAAAATTTCATATATTATTTATATAAGCAACCCTAAGAGGTTTTCTCTAACTCGATGTGAGGGAGATTCAAAAATATTTTTCTTGCACAACCAATTCTCTTAGAACAAACTAAAAGTTAGTTTGTAGGGGAAATACATTCTTGTTTGTTAACCAAATAAATGAAACATATACATTAGTATATTTGGATGGATGTTTTAAGGCTATAATAGTTTTTATCTACTCTCTATTAGGGCCCATGAGTAAAATTTATAGTTTATTACATGCATCCCTTGAGATAATCTTATCTTCCTTGAGTGTACAAACTGACTAAAATTTAGTCATGCATTGTAAGAGAACCATGAGGGATAGATATTAGCCATCATATCCTACCCTTTCATATATTATTCCTATTCAACCCTGAGAGGATTATCTCTAACTCAACATGAGTGAGATGTGACAATAAGGTTTATCTTGTCGCTAATTTTTAGAACATACTAAGCATTGGTCAATGGGTGTGTATCTTCTAGATCATTATCCCAATCAATATATCCTCTATGAGGGCACATTTTAACAGGAATTTAAGGCTATAATGACCATTACCTAGTCTCTATCAGCCCTTAAAAAAGAACATTTCATTTGATAAGATGCATCTCTTAAGATAATCTTATTATCGTTGAGGGTTAAAATTGAGTGAACTTAGGTCATACATTTCAATTTAATTATGAGGGATAGATATGAGTCATTAGATATTGATATTTAATGGATGATTATAATAATCAACCCTATGAATATTATCTACAACTCAACGTGATCTAGATGTGATAATCAGAATTATCTTGTAGCCAAATCTCCCCTACAACCTCCTTACACACCATTCATCAACTTCTTCAACTGAGTTTCACCTTAATTTTATGCCATTCTAAACCTTCTCCAAATTATTTTATAATGTCATCTCAATTGATGTTTAAACATAGTTTATTCTTAGTTTAGTAAACAAAATATCTTAAGAATCACAACTCTACTTAGAAAATTCTATGTTTATCCTTCAATCCCTTCTAGACCCTATACCTTATCTCCTCTCTACCTAGATACATCTTCCTTCATTATCTCTTATAAAATTCATTATAACTTATCCATACATAACAACATATATTTATTTGGTCTTGGTCTTGAAATAAACAAAAAAATCTCTTACTTTCATTATTGTCTCCAACAAACATGCTATTTAATCCTTCCCTACATTGTAGATTAGCTTATAAATAAGTAATGAGGTGGATTAGCGTTTACATTGAGATGAAATCATTTTTGGTAAATATTTTATAATATGGATAAGACAAGTTTACCTCCAAAATAGATATTTAAATTATTGTAAATGGATTATAGGGGCTTGTAACCCTTTTTAAAGGTCATAAACCTATTTAAATATAATTAAGATGTATTGTAAATTCTTATATCTCAATGTAAATTCAATTTCACCATAATATCTCTAAAAGATACCTCCTACATTGGTAGATGTTAAAGGAGGCATATTAGTTAGATATAAGTGAAAAATATTATGTTTATCATGAATTTTAGAGAGAAGAAATTATTTAGAACATGTACATAACGTTAAAATAAAGTAAGTAAACAAGTATAAGGTTAAACCACTTAGTCTTTGGAGAAGGAGGAGTGAGTAAGGAGGCTTAATGCCCTTAGGCCTATTATATGATAGTTTTTAGAATGGTTCATATGTATATTAATTCTTGATCAATAAGAAAATGTTTTAATCAAGAAATTTATTATTATATTATTATTTTAATTGTATAAATTTATTGGGTTCATAAAGTTTACATATGAAAAAAATCTATTATGATAGAACTGTATCAATAAATACATAATTCTATATAGAAAATGACTCTAGTAGAGGGTGATTAAATGTGTTTTGGATGTGTAAGAGCTTAATAACCTTATATAAGTTAATTTTTAATTAACTAACATCATTTTATAACATTATCTTGAACAATAATAGAAGAGAAAGGTTTTTTGTCCATTTTTGGTCTTAAGACTATCTTTTGTCATTGAAAGAGAAATATTGTGTATGTGAAATGAGGTATTTTACATAAATAATAGGAATATGATCTTGGATAAATGTATTCATGTGTATTTTATCTATACATTATATTTCCATTTTTATTTTCAAATTTCTCAAAAGTATTTTGAATCTTGAAAAAACATTAATTGTATGATCAATACGTTGCATGGGTGTGAATATAATATTATAAAATTAAGGATAGGTTTCAATTATTTATTTTATGTAATATAAATATCTTAAATTACATAGGATTGATGAATAATTTTTAAGAATCTCTCATCTTCTGGGTTTTCTAAGAAACCCTAAAACAAGGTTTTAAAACACAAATCAAGTCAATAATTTATTTTTAATCAATGAAATATATAAAAATTTAATTAAAAGGTGATAGGGTGTATTTAATAGGTAATCCAAGTGTTGAAAGGTGAAGATAGGTCTCATGGGACAAGAAATAACTAATTGTGTTTGTGCTACCTATAAGTGTCTCACAAGAGACCTAATCAATGATAAGAATTGATTGTTTAACCTTCTTTTCTAGATTAAAACATTATATGAAGATTGATTAAAGTATTATGATAACTATACTAATCATTATATAGGTATTTAATTATATTTTTTTATTTCATAGGGTCAAACCATGTATGAAGTCTAAATTAGGCCTAAACAGACCTAAACAACAAAATTATCATTATATTACCATTTCGAGAAACCAATAGACTAAATATTAGTTTATCAGTAATATAAATAACTTATATCCATTATTAATTTCACTTAAAAGTATATTTATAATATTTAAGAGCTAAAACACTTGTTCTAAATATCTAAAAGATCCATACACAGTCTTGTAGTAGTTTTTTCTGACAAGTCAAGATTCATGGTCATTTGGTGACTTATATTAATCATTTGAAATTTTGAAAAACATTTATAGGTATAATATTAGTGCATAAATTATTTTAAATGTGTTTTTTAGTTATTCTAGTAAAGAGAATAGGGTTGAGGTAAAAATTATCTTGAAGAAGATTCAAGTGATACTCCTACCTAAAATTACAGACATATAGGTACATCCACTTAAAGATAGAATTAATTTGATTACAGTTAGCATAAAATGGTGGTATTTTGAGTATCCTTATTGAATAAAAAAAATTATTAATGATATTCAACTTAGGTAAAACTAGGGTATTGATATTTTGCTTAATCACAGTCAACTTATACAAGATTTTATTTCAAAGTATCTTGAGATAAATATTGAAAGGTATGATATTTTCATCATTAACTCAATTAATATGTTATAAAATAGTAATAAAAGATAATCCTAATAATATTAGGTCTTTAGACCATAATTAAGGCCTATATAAGATAATTTTCTTGATTTAATGAAAAAACAAATGGAGAGAAGGTGAAAACTTGTTTTATTGAGGTAGGTAAAATTAATATGAATTATTTTTTGGATTCTCCTTGTTTCAATAACAAAATATTCTCTACTCATTTCACAAACCATGTGGAGGTGGAAACTCATATGTTACCACTAAGATATATTAAAAACTTTACTAAAAATTCTAACTTAAATAAACACATAATGATAAAATAATTAATATTTAAAATACATTAAATCAAGTAAGTTAACTATATCAATTTTAAATTAAATACAAAAATTCATATACAAAATGTACCAATTCAATCTAACATAATTTTAGGATAAAATATATTTTTAAGCATTTTAATAATCACTTCATGGTCAGATTCACACACTTTCCACAAGTTTCTATTGTGAGGCTTTCCATGATAATTTATCATTTCAATATTTTTATCAATAAATAGATTTGAATAATGAAGCACCACCCTATGTGTTTCAAAATAATCAAATAATAATTATTTTATTACTTATGATAGCACTTAGGAATCCAAGTTCCTATAACCACTATAGATCCAATGGGATAAATCAGAACTTCTTCATCCATGACATTTGTGGTTAAATGTTTTTTGCCCTCTTCATAATGACACAAGTTACAGTTTGCTCTCTCATCATTGTTCTCAATTAAAATTACTAAATAAACATTACATACATTTAATGTAAGAAATAAAAACACTTTAAACATATTTAATATTACCTTAAACCAGATCTGAATAAATATAATAACATGCATCATTGAAACATTCCTTAATTCACCATTATTATGAAAGCATAAATGAGAAAAAGATTAAAATATTGATAATACAGAGATAACATGGTTCACCCAATGTGGACTACATTAACCAATGAAATTTCTCAATATAAACTATAATCAAAACACAAGACTATAATAAATTCTCATAGAGATAGAAAAAATCTCCTATAGAACATTTTACACAAATATATGCAATTTCACCTGAACTTACACAATGTTGTATCTCACAAGATGCTAAATCAGACCCTGCAATAAACACATGCACTTTGACTCTAATCCTAAAATCCACACCATAAAAATAAACCATCTGTGTATATCCACACATCAACTTCTAAAGGCCACACCACACCTTGTACATATAGTAAAATGAAGAATATCCATAAAAGGAGAAATGTGTAATGCTTATCCAATATCATAATTATCCAACATTTGACAAACCTCATCTACCTCATCAAGCTTATCCAAAATCTCTCTCAAGGAGGAACATGCCATATTCATCTCTCCACCTTCTAAGGGCACATTTTCCACATAACAAGTAAGGTATAACATTTTCCAAGAAATAACTAATCACCCTAAAAATAATTAAGATAAACCCACTTCCAATAAAAGATTAAGTCACATGAAAATAAATATCTAACACCTAATTCCAAAAAATATGGAATATATAGAAATTAGGAATACAAGGAATATTCCACACACATGTGGAGAAAATAAAAATTACAACCCCTCATTTTTGGAGCCTTTTAGGCCTTCAAAATTTATACTTATGGTCATGTGATATCCCCAAAGCGATCCACACTCAACGATCTCCTACTTGGATAATATTTCCCCTGAAGACAATCTATCACTGCCCCATGACCACTAAGGCTAACTAAATCTAAACATAGTCTCAAATTTTCCAATGTGGCCACCTTAGTCATCATATCCATAAAATTCTCATTAGTATGAATATTCAACATATTCACCAATCTCTCCTCCAAAGTTTTCCTAATGAAGTGATAACATAACTGAATGTGTTTTATTCTCGAGTGGAAAGTGGACTTCCTTGCCCAATGAATAACACTCTAACTATCATTATGTAGTCTTCTAACTTCCTGCTCATGACTCAACTCTTGAAACAACTCATGTAACCAAATAATATCCTTGATATCCTTCATGGCAGTAACATACTCTACCTCTATGGTTGGAAAATCCACAACCTTCTTTATCTTAGATATCTAACTAACCATTATATCTCTAACAGTAAGTATATAACATATCATACTTCCCTTCTTGTCAATATTCCATGTCATATTTGAGCTACATAACTACACAAAGTGGTATCTGATGCATAATAACATAATGTAAAATTAATAGTTCTTCTCAAATACTAAAGAATCCATTTCATTGTCTGTCAATGCTCATAACTTAGATCACTCATATACCTACTCACAACTCCAACTACTTAGGAAATATCTAGCCTAGTACAAACCATGGCATACATCAAGATACCATCTACTGATGAGTAAGGTACCTTCAACATCCTAAACTTTTAAACTTCTATCTTGGGATACTACTTTTTTGATAATCTAAAGTGGCCTGCCAAATGATTTCCAATAGATTTAGCATCTAACATGCTAAATCTTTGTAAGAATTTCTTCACATACTTTATTGGGATAAGATCAAATTCATCTCATTTATGTCACAATAAATCATCATAGAAAGGATTTTCTTTGTAGCACCCAAATCCTTCATACAAAAGGAGTCACTAATTTGTATCTTGAGCATATGAATATGTTGTATGTTTTTTCCTGTAACTAACATGTCATCGACATATAAGCATAATATAATAAAAGAACCATCATAAAAATGTTTGATGTACACACATCGATCAAATTGACACCTTTGATATTTTTTTCCAACACAAAATAATAAAAATTCTTGTACTATTAGTGCGGATCTTGTTTTAGGCCATATAAGCTCTTATTTAATATACACATATATTTATCCTTCCCTTTGACCTCATATTCCTATGGTTAATTCATATACAACTCTTTATCTAAATCACCATGAAGAAAATCAATTTTCACATCTAACTATTCTAAGTGCAAAGCCTCAACTACAACTAAACCAAGAATAGTCCTAATAGAAGTCATTTTTACCATAGGAGAGAAAATCTCATCAAAATCAATACCTAATTTTTATGTAAACCCCTTGACCACCATCTTGGCCTTAAACCATTTTCTCCCTTCATCCTCTTCTTTGGTATTGAAGATCTACTTCTTTGGCAATGCAATCTTTCCCTTACATAGCCTAACCAAATCCCACATTTATTTCTCCATGAGAAATCTATGCTCCCCATCCATGGCTTGCTCCCACTCTGACTTGGAATCTACTTGCATTGCTTCTTCATAACACTATGGTTCTCCATTTTTAGTGATTAATAAATAATTCAAAGAAGGAGAAAAATGTTTAGGTGTTCTTTTTACACTAGAAGACATTACTATAGGAATTTGGGGTCCTTGTGTAGAAGGTTCCTAAACTAAATCCTTGGATACTTTGCCATCCATAATGTCATATAATATTATGTACTCTATTTGTTCATGATATTGTTCCTATAACTGATCCTTATTTATTACTTTTTCATTAAAGACTACATCTCTAGTCCAAAATATTTTTCTATCTTTAATTCTCTATAAACAAAAACCAAAGTCATCCTCACCATAACCAACAAATTTATATTTATCTGATTTAGAATGTAACTTAGTCCTATCCTATTTGTTAATGAGAGCAAAAGCCTCACATCTAAAGGCTCTAATAAAAGAAAAATCAACATTCTTACCAAACTACACTTGATTAGGAATGCCACCATGTAAAGTCATAGAAGGTCCTTTGTTAATTAGATATACTATTGTGTTAACTCTTTCTACCCAAAACTAAAAAGGAAGCCCTTCATGTAAGCTCATGATTTTAGCATGTTCCACTATTGTTTTTTTAATCCTTTTAGATGCCCTTATTTATTGTGGAGTTCTTAGAACCATCTTTTGCCTATGGATTCCATTGTTAAAACAATAATCAAAGAAAGCATTACTAGAATACTCACCTCCATTATTTGATCTGAGACATTTCAACTTGAGACCTATTCATTCTCAACCAAGGATTTCCACTTCTTAAAAGTGTCAAATAAATAAGATTTATTTTTAATATAATAAATCCTAACTCTCCTAGTTACATCATCAATAAATGTAACATAATAGTTAGATCTACCAATAAAAGATACCTGAGCTAGTCCTCATACACCTAAATGTACTAGATCTAACTTGTGATATTTTTTTGTAGGTTCAACCATCATTAAATTAACCATCTTATTCTTCATGTAAATACAATTCTCATAAAAATCTAGATCTAGATATTTCAAATGAGATAACTTATCTTTTGTGATCTCTATGTTTTTATGGCTCATATGACTGAGCCTATAATGACACATAGTTGCATTTCTATCTTCACTAACTAAATCAAGAAAATAAATACTACCAATCAAATACAAATTACAAACCTCATACCTCTTAAAGCCACAAGAGAACCTTTGGTAACTTTCCAATAATCTATAGTAAATAATACTCAATGTCCCTCACTACCTGATTACCCCACTAAAACAAAATTCCATCTCAATATAGGCATGTGTCTAAGGATCCATGTTTTTTCATTCTTCATCTTAACCTAGACAAAACATTTTTATACTATCTCACATGGTTAATCATCATGAAGTTAAACATGTCCTAGATTTTCTTAAACATAATCAATAAAATAATTCTTATGTGGGCCGGCATGAAAAGAATCCTTGAATTTAATACCTAAGACTCTGAAGAACTATCTATAGAAATAATTAAGGCATCCTGACATGATTTAACTAATATCAAATTTACCTCATTCATTTAGTCCTTGTTGTCATTTTTATCTTGAAGTGACCAACAATTCTTATTTCAGTGTCCACTCTTCCCATAATGCTAGCATATCATCTTGTATTTAGATCTAGAATTAGATCTACCTTTTGAATTTATTAAAACTTTTTTTCTCTTGTCTTT
>JARHVA010007830.1:227500-242500 GCA_037957365.1 Torreya grandis
AAATAGGAATAAACTTATATGCACATTTTAGGTCAAGTTTGGTGCCATTGTTTATAATTTATGAAGAAGCACTATAACTATATAGATAATTTCTAGGTAATGGATAATGTTGTTAATTTTAAGAGGTTGAAATGTTATCAACACATTTAGGATCATGGTTGTTGTCATCATTTAAAATAAGAGGTACTATTATAATTATATTGACATATTTTTAGTTATATTCAATGTTAGTATTTGAGTTAAAAATAAGTTTATCGACACATTATTTATCATGCCCAATGTTATTGGATGAAATAGGAATGATTGTATCAACAGAATATGTGTCATAGTCAATGTAGTTTATTGAAATAGGAAGAAATGTGTCCTCATAATCTATGTCATGGTTGGTAAAGTTGATTTTAACATGAAGCTAAATAAAAATTATATTAGCACATTTATAATCATGGCCAATGCAATTGACTATAGTTAGTTACAACTAAACAAATACAAGTTAGATGATACAGTTGGTAACAAGTGATTATAGTGGTGATTTGTGTAGGTTGGAAGAGGTTGAAGCTAAAATTGGACTAGTATGATAGGTATAAATATTCATATAATATCTATGATAAAAATCACCTATAATGAATTTTTTAATAATATTTATACCTAGGTGCTCTTCATAAGAAGAGGGATTAATAAAATCTAGTTATATGGGATAATTTTGAATGTGAGATGAAGTTTAATGAGTCATCCATTGAAAATTTAATGAGGCTGGAATAAAGGGTGCAGTTAAATTGATATAATCATATGTATTACTATCTAAGTTATAGTGAGGGATGTTAGAAATGGAATAATCATAAGGGTAATTTTCATCCATTTAGTAATGATCATCAACTGGAAAAACCACTATCATGTCAGGGTCTTCACCTCTATCATAATTATCATCATAAATGGTATAATTATGGTATTGATTTTCAACCATGAGAAGTGGGGATTGGGGCATCATTATGATCATCATATGGACCAGCATAAATTAGAGGACCATGCTGATAACTCTTAGCCCCACTATAAGTTTCATAATTTAGATCTTTACCCTAATAACAAGTATGATCATAAGTGGGAATATAATTGTCGGTATATTCATCAATGCTATAAGTGTAAAAATTGAAAGAATTAGGATTCCCATTGAGATAATAATAAATTTGAGGATGATATTGATAATCCTAAATAACATTATAAGTGCCATAATTGTGATTTTCACCCCAATAATAAGGATCATCATGAGTAGGAATATAATGAAGGGGATATTTGGCTATAAAAATTGGAGTGTAATAATTACACCATGAGTAATTTCATTCAAAGGTGATCATATAAGGTAGAAAGGAGTGGACCATGCAAAATCAAAAAGGGTTCATGTTTGGTGAACATACCTGAAATGGGGACATCATGATGAAAATATATCATGGTAATCTTTAAAATAATAAATAATGTAAAAACTAGTAAGACAATATGAGTCTAGATAATGCAATAAAAATTTGAATTGAGATAAATACAATTGGTGAGGACACAAAACTATATTAGATTTTCCAATACACTTGTAAAAATTTAAAAAGAATATCATGTTCAATGATACAGTTTGGATAAAATCTTCACTAAAATGTATGATTATAGTGAAGAAAACTCTAGGAAGTAAAAATAAAAAAGACATAAAAATGATCCAACCATAGGTGTGATAAGATTCATGTTAGATTCATTAGAATGTATTCAAATGTTTGGATGACTTATAATAATTCCCTTATTCTCGATAGAATAGAAGTCAAATAAGGTAATGTAATAATAGAGCTTGTGTATACTTGAAATGATTGTAAGGACCTAGAATAACCTTAGACATAGTAAAGGTAATCTATACTTGAATTTTAAGAAGAAAGGGTTACAAAGCTTAAACCTATGGGTATAAATAGCACTAGGGATCAATGTAGATAAGAGATAGTAATAATGATACAAAATGGGTGAATCAATGATATAATAATGATACCACATGCATAAAACTAATTTACAAGGGTAACCTAATATAATATAAATATAAACACTAAACTAATAAGAAGGTGATTGGTGTAATGGTAAACCACTTGGATGTGTATGCAACCTAAGTGATAATGGAAAGCCTACACAACCATATATCTATGCCAACTTATATGGTATAAGAAAGAGAATACATGAGGAGAAACAACACATTTATTATAATAATAAGAAACAAATATCTAATATTGACTATGTAAATAAATGAAATAGTTTAGTGATAGAGATACTTACCTTTGGGTGGAATCATCTATGTCTCAATCTCCCCATTTGGCTCAAGTGGAAATTTACAAGATATGTTATAGTTTTAAGACCTTAAATGACAAGATGAATACATATGTATCCTTAGGGACTCTAAATACTAGGACACCTGCCCAACATGATCTCTCCTATTGACCTTCACAAACCATAAATAAGAATAGAACTATAAGATAAGACTATAAACCTATAAATCTTCCAAATAATAAGTCAATATGTATATATTCAAGTGTAATAATTGAAAATAAATGTGTTATATATTTTAATAATTAAATATGATAAATATATATGGATCCAATACCAAGAACTAACTTAAAATCTAATCCAACACTATTGACTAGGCTAATATAGTTAGAAAGTATGTCAATTAACATATAAATGTTTTATCTTTGATAATACAATAATAAGATAATAAAATATCAACTCTAAACTATATCAACCAAGATGATAAGGCACAAGGAAGACAAGTATTAAATAAGCTTAATCAACATATTCGATAGTAGGATATAGCGAAGCTACCAAATGTAAATGGAAAGTAGAAGGAGAGGTAGGAGAGAAGGAGACTAAGAGGAGGTTAGATAGATATTAATTAAGGTATGAGTAAATAAAATGAAAATATATCTTTCAAGGTAACATGATTTCATCCCTTCCCATTCCTAGTCCACAATTTAAGTAATACAATAAGGGGGATTTATGCACCAATATCCCATGGAATAAAAACTATTAGTAAAGTCGTTAAAGTTAAAATCTAATAACTATAAAATATATATAAACATTTAAAATTATATTGGAGATTATATACACATAATTTTGTCTTTTGGTTTACTTAGAGGGTATGCATAGTGACTTTTAAACTATCTTAAGTTAGGGTACCCAGGATTTAGCATTTGGGCAAATGGCTAGATATGGAAACCCATATAATTAATCATATTTAATCTTTAGTGGGTGTCACATTTTCTATATTGAAAAATTATTTTAAAATAATAATCTATTATAAATTTAGACTACATAGTTTCTTTATTTATCACTTCTTCTACCAAAAACTACCATCTATCTCTTGAAAATATTGAAGAATGTTGTTACCATTTTTGGGCTGGTGACCACATTCTATCCTTCTAGATTATCTAATTTGGTTTATCATTGTAATAATTTGGGATGACTCTCTTCCTTCTACCCAATAGTTATAAGTTGACTTGGTCAACTTTGTATTCTTATACCTCTTGTCCAATAGTGCTTAATTGACCTTATTGACTCTGTACTCTTATTGTTGTCTTTGCTGTCTTATATGTCTGGCTTATTTCTGCTATCTAGATGATTTATCATTATGATCATTTTCTAAAACAATCATGAAGTCCCCTATTAGAATCTTCTAGGACAACTTCAATCCATTTAGATACTATATGGGGTATTCTTTCCTACCTCTCTTTCCCTCTCAATAGAACCCTCACTCTTGGAGCACCTCTTCCCCTCCTTCATGTATCGAATGTAACATGGTTAAAATCACACCTAAAGATGAAATAGGTGGATCTAATTATTTCTATACCTATCAAGATAGTTTTCATCTTCACACTTTTTAACATAATGTGGGAGAAATCAATATAATTATATCTATCAATCCCACTAGTAATCCAACTTCAAACCACCCTCCTCATAATACTAATTTGGGGAGTACTCCTAAAAAAACTAACCTGCTAATGTATATGAGTGAATTTCTTACACAAGTCATAGAAAAAATGAACATAATGAAAACTTATAATACCTTTCAAATGATGAAATTATAACATCATTTGATAAATATGGTTAACTAGCCTTTCATTCTCAATCCTCAAGCCAATACTAATTTTATTCCTCCACCTCTCATAGATGCCTCAAGAAATGTTATTCCTCAACTGATCATGAATAACAAAATGATTCAAAATATCCAAAATGAGAGTTTAGTTCCTTTCATCATGTCCATTGATATTGTTAATATATCTCCAACTATCAAGTGTGATTGGAATAAAGACCCTACGTCATTTATTAAAGCATTTAATAATATTTATAAAGAGTGGATCGAAACTAATACTTTCACCACAACTAAAACTCTAGTTATAACCTTCATTGGTGATGTGTTGTAATGGTAAAATAAACATACACAACATTCCATTTGGCAACATGAGTATTTAGTCAATTCTCTAATTAAAGAGTTTCAACATAATGACCTTCCCAAAAATTTCCTTAGCCATTTCATCAATGCTAAGAAATCTCCCACCAAATTAACTCATGATTTTATCAAATGATGGAAATTTCTATCCCAAAAGGTTAAGCATAACATGATTGATGATAGTTTATTTAAATTATTTATAACTACTTTAAATCCTTTATTTTAATATAAAGTTTAAAATTCCACTCCCTAAATGCTTAACAAATCTCTTGATGAAGCCAAATGTCATGATTTCCTCATAAATAAATTCAAACCTAATATTAAATTACTTAAATGATATTTTAAAACTTATACCAATTCCATCACTAAAAATACTTCTCAAACCAAACCATGTGTTTCCAAAGATGATAATTCCCCATCTTCTCACATACCACTAACTATACAATAAATTAAACAATACTAACCTCTAAACCCTTTACTTATCCTAATAATCCTCATAAATGCTATGATCCTAATCATTTTTGTTGGTTCTATGCCAGAATTGTGCATTCACATGAAACTTGTTAAGGGATTAATAAAAAAATTATCTCCTACATTCTTGGTGATTATTTCAATCATGAAGACATGATTTAACTCCATCATCAAGATTACAACACTGCTTCTCAAAATGACAAGCTCCCTAAGCTTCTTCTCTTTATAACAAAAAATTGTTTTCCACATCTAATTATAAAAAAACTACCAAGGATGTTTATGCTATTGATGCTAAATATTACCAATATGACAATAATTATAAAAAATTTAACACAACTAAGGTCAATTATAATCATAAAATAACTCATAAAGATCCTATCATAAAACCTAAAAAACTGTCTTTGGAGGAACAATTTCAAAAAGATACTACAAACACTCATTTAGATTTATAAGCCCACAAGAAACCATCTCCTTATTTTCAACCCCCAATAACTTCCATTCCTTCAAAATCTACCTTACCTTATAAATCTCATACAATTTCTTCTTCTAAATCCCATAGGAACTTTCTCGTAGAAGATAACTCCATGCCTTACAAGATTCCACTTATGGAGTTATTTCATACTATCCCTTGTCATTGAAATTTAATTACATAACAATTACAATAAACTAAATAGTCATCTCCTATAGATGAATAACCACCTGAGGATTCCACCTTATGTCACAAAAAAATTATCAAACTTCTTGATGCCTAGTCTATCAAACTAGTGGACTATTTTGAATGGATTTATAACATAGTCCCTATTTGGAAATAAGTCACCATGGTCATTTTCATTTTAATTTATTTGTGTAATCTTTATCTTGCTTATCCCAAGGATAATTTACCTCTACCTTAATATATGCCATTGTCAATTCCAAAATCAGTTATGAAATGTTATCTCTTATGGATGGTTTCTTAGGCTATAACCAAATTCACATGACCCCTAAAGACCAATATAAGACAAAGTTTACCACATGATGGTGTACCTAGTGTTATGTTAAAATTCCCTTTAGACTCAACATTTTTAGATCTTATTCTCAATGAGTAATAGACCATATATTTCATGACATTATTCACAAAATTGTAGAGACCTATGTCGATGATCTCATTGCTAAGTCTAAATGTCTCGAGACTTATCTTTTTGATCTTACAATCATCTTTGACTACTTTCTTAAATACAAAGCTAGACTAAATCCTAAAAAATGTGTATTCAATGTCACATCTATAAAATTTATAGGACTCATAGTTTCTCTCCATGGCATTGATCTTGACCTTACTAAGATTAACATTATCTTCAACATGTACATTCCTTGATCCATTCTGAACATTCATACTTATCTCACTAAACTTGGGGGAATTAGATGATTCATCACCAAAATGGCTTATTATATTTTAACATCATTTTAGTGTGATAACATATAATTTTCATAGTTGGATGTGAATAAGGTGATATATTCATAGGTGGAGGTCTTAGTGGTATAAATGCTAATTAGATCTCAAGAAGTTGTTTGTTCACTGAAAAAATTGTATTTTTGGACCCATTACTGTAACTTATGTAATAGATTGATCTCGAAGCTTCCCATTGAGTTTTTTAAGGTGTGATTATAGGGATTAAATTGGTATTGGAATTATCTAATGATTCATGGAAATGACTTGTAGTTTTGGTTTTCTACATGTTTGAACATAGGCTAAAACATTCCATTTTTATTATATTGGGAAGGGTGTTCTTGAGGTAGGAATGGGTTGTGGGTTTCTCGATCGATCCTAATAGGTGAAAAATAAATTAGTCCTAGATGGTATCCTCCTCATTGGATGTGTTGGTAGTGTGAGTTTTAAGTTAGGAAACATCAAATCTAGAGTTATCCAAACATAGCTTAAACTTTGACAATATTAATTTTTAGTATTTATACTCTTTATAATGGTAGTAAAAAGTCACTTCAGGGTGGATTTGAACATCATGGTGGTATGATAACATGTAATTTCATTATCTAGACATGATCAAAGTTATATAAATGTAGATTGAGGTCCTAGAGATACAAACACTAATTGGAGCTAATTTTATTATTTTGACATGATCTAACAGATTGATCTCAAATATTTAAAACCTAATTAATATAGGGTGAGATTATAGTGATTAAATAGGTATGGAATGGAATTTATGGTTCATATAAATGACTTATATTTTTTATTTTATGTGAGTTTAAACTTATGATAAGAATTTGCATTTTTATTGTATTGGGAAGGGTGTTCTTAAGGCCATAATGGGTGATGATTTTTTCAATATAGCTTGATTGGAGAATAATAAACTAGTATTAAAAATTATCTACCCCCATAATATGTGTTGGTAGTTTCAATTTTCACTCAAGAAACATCAGAACCAAAGTCATGCAACCAAAACTTAAACTTTGACAACATTTGTTGTCAGCATTTTTGCTCTCTAAAATGGTAGTGAAAATACACTTATAAGAGGATTTTAATGTCATGGAAATATGATAACATGTAATTTTCATACTTTTATTTGATAAAATTGATATAATCAAAATTGGAGGTCTTGAAAGTAAAAAAATGCAAGTTGGAGCTCAATAAGTTGCTTGTTTACTACCAAAAAGTTACATTTCTAGACCCATCACTATAGCTTGTCTAATAGATTGATCTTGAATATTACATATAACTAATAAATGATGATATTATAGGGATTTGAGATTTATGGGATAAATATTAAGGTTCACATAAATGACTTATAGTTTTGATTTTATGCATATTTGAATGTAAGCTAAAAAATTGCATTTTCTTATATTGGAAATGGTGTTCTTAAGGCTGGAATGTGTGTTGGGTTTGTCAATAAAGGTTTATGGGATTAAATTAACCTAATAATAGATATTATAAACCCCCATAACATGGTTAAGGTTTCAATTTTCACTCAAGAACCATCAAAACTAGAGTTTGTAACCATAACTTAAACTGACATTTATTATCAGTGTTTTTGCTCTTCAAAACGGTAGTGAGATTGCACTTTTAGGTGAATTTAAATGTAATTTTGGTGTTATAACATATAATTTACGTATTTTTATGTGATTAAAGTGATATATTTTTTATGTGGAGTTACTAGAGGTAGAAATGCTAGTTGGAGCTCAAGAAGTTGCTTGTTCACTGCCAAAATGTTATTTTTTTGGACCTATCACTATAACTTGTCTAATAGATTGATGTTGAGGATTACATATGATTCATATATTATGAAATTATATGGATTAAATATGTATTGTATGGATATTATGGTTTATTAAAATGACTTACAATTTGCATTTTATGCATGTTTGAACTTAGGCTTAAATTGTGTTTTTCTTGTGTTGGGAAGGGTGTTCTTAAGGCTAGAATGGGTAGTGGGTTTGTCCATAAAGTATAATGGGAGGTAAAAAAAACATTTTAATAGATGTTTTATTACCCTTAGATTTGTTTTCAGTGTCAATTTCCACTCAGGAAGCATCATAACTAGAGTTCTACAATAATAACATAAACTTTAATAACTTTGACAAATTTGACAACTTAAACTAGAGACATAGAAACATAACGAGTAATTCACATATTGACCTATTGATAAATTTTTAAACATTTGTGACTTTAAAAACTTTGACAATTTTGACAAATTTGGTAATTTAAACTGAAGGACTATAAACTTAATGAGTAATTAACCTATTGACCTATTATCCTATTAGGTGGTGGTAGAAACTTAATTAACCTATTAACCTATTGACAGATAGGTCATGTTAGAAAAATAATTGAACTATTGACCTATTAGGTGGTAATTTACCTATTAACCTATTAGGTAGTAATTGACCTATTAACTTATTTACATATTAGGTGGTATTGAGTAATTGACCTAGAAATTGACTTGTTTTAGATTCTCCATTCAATATATGTGATTGTATTAGTTTTATGTTATCCTTGAAATTCCTTGAGGACATATATATTTTTTAATTTGTGTAAGGTTGTAAATGGATGCATGACTATAGGTGGTAACTAAGAAGTGACTATAAGTTACAATCAAGGAAGTGAACTTAGACTAATTCCATGAGGTTGGTAAGTTTTGAGTCATCATGCTATTATTTATGAAATTTTGAACCTATATATAACTATAGATAAATTAGTGAAACATTTATGCATTTATAAGTCAACAAACAGGGTTACCTCTACCCATATACCATGGTTTACCTATACCAATCCAATATGAAATTAAATGGTTATTTCTCACAAAGGGAGTATGACTTTGGTGAAGACAGTGATATATAGATTGAGAATGATCATTGAGGTGGAATTATATTTGTTTTATATAAAAATTATAATGGTAAATAATCAACATACAATCTTCTAGAACAAATAAACCTTATCTATACCTTGTTCTATGTAAACAGTCACATTCCAAAGGGAAGTAAGAGTTGTTTCTTAATATTGTCAAGTAATCCATTAAATATATATACTTAGAAGATGGTCCCATCATAAAATTAGTTTTATAACATCCTAAAATATTAATAATATATTTTAAATTGATCTAATACTCCATTTTATTAGCATAGGCTTGTAGGGGGTCTTTTTGTGCATAGTCAAGATAAAGAGGAAAGACTTTTCTTGTATAAATGTGAATGTTAATGCCTAAAATGGTTTGTATTTCTGGTGGTAGATTTAAATAATATATTGATAATTTTAAAATCACTTAAGATAGTAATTGACACTCATTGATACACAAACCTTGTTGTCATAGTCCTAAATAGAACTCAAAAAATTACGTTTTGATGGTTCAAAGATAGAATAAAGAGAAATAAGATGTATCACCTATTTTAGAAGATATGTGGGGTGAAAATATACACATATGTGGTATTTTTTTCCATTTAAAATTTGTATAACTAAGTATATTAAATTATATAGCACCTTGGCTTGTAGAGAAGCCTAACTAGGGTTTCAAGAGTAGATAACCCACAGGTACGGTTTTGACCATTAGAAATTAATGAAAAATTATAATATGACATGTTTTTATGTATAAAAAGGAATAAAGTGGTTTTGGTGTAATTCCATTTCTTACAATATGGATTTGGTGACTACGGATTTAAGATAGGGGTAATTAGGCTTAATTGAAGGGTGGTTTACAAATTGTGATCTATGAGTGGAGTTGGGTCCTAAAATTTGACACACAACTATAAGTAGATATAAGGTGGATATAAAATGTTTTAAATATTTATAATAGATGATATATTTCTCAAACCAAGATAATTTGTAAAAAAAGGCTACAAGCCTAAGGAGACCAATATAAGCCTCATATGGGTAATTTAATGTTGAAGTGCATTTTATTGATTTTAAGAGTTTAAGGAAGGTTCTATTTGACCATATAATAACATATATGGTATAATATTAACTCATTGAGACCTATATCAATATTTGGTACTTGAGACCTAAGAGGATTGCCTAGTGAGCAGTTAGTGAAAGAGTTAGAGGATGTTTGTGAATGGAATGTATGAAATGAGTTAGAGAATGAATGTGAGAGATTTTTAAGAGGTATAATTACACTAATAAGTGTATGGAAAGTGTAAAATAAGTGGGTAAAAATAGAATAATTCCATTGATCTTTATTGATTAGAGTCTCATTAGTCATTTCCACTACACACAATGAAATAAAAACTTTAAATTAAAAAAAATGAGAGATCTGTGATTTATAACATTGAAAAGAATATCTTTTTAATCTTTATTTGTGTACAACATTAAATACAAGATCAAATAGCTAATATTTTGTAAGATCAAAACAACATTGTAAAATAACACAATGAAATACAAGCTAAATATACATTAGATATATTACCATGATAGGCATACAATATAGGCACATGTGTGCAATGTCAATAATACATAGATTGTCATGATAGGCATAGAAAAAATTACATCTACCAACATAGTATATAATGTTGGGTGAACATCATATAGGCATATACATTGCATAAATTTGATAAATAGGCATATATAGAAAGTACATATCAAGTGTAAGACATCATATTCATCAAATAGCCTCCATTTATTTTCCTTACTTAAAGAAGACTCTCCATGCGATGCCCTACTAGTAGATGAAGACCCTCTAATGCCTTGGATTGCTCTAAGTTCTAAGTGTGGGTCCTACACTCATAGATAGATTGCAACTGGGCCTATTTAAATACAAGAATTATTACAAAATTAATATAAAATACATTAAAAAAATTATTAATAAAATAATATTAAACCATAATAAAAAATCATTTAAACATGGACTTACTAGAAGCTCACAATCCCGATCAATTTGTTTTTCATGCTCAAACAAGTCAATAATAGGCTCAGTTATCCAAATAGGCATCTCAAATATAGGAGCAACATGAGAAAATGCCCTAATAATCATCTGACTGGGACTATCATATGTCATTAGACAAACCTACATACACAATACATTTATATATTTTATATTATCCCCAAGTACATGTACTAAAATTATTAAAATAAGTCTATTTTTACAATTTAAAATTATAAAAAATAATATACACCTCTATCAATGCCTACACAAATGACATTGTAACAATAATGCCTATGTCTAACTCAGTTCATAGAGAGGGAGTAGTGTCTACTCCAACCATCAAATATTCATGTAAACAAAGTCTCACTTTTATATAAAGTATCAAATCTTATATATGAAAACCATGCATATCTCAACCAAGAATCATGGAAGTGTAATTTACATACAACGTACATATCATTAAAAGAAACTATAAACCAAGATTCATGGAAGTACATAATGGCCATAAAACATGCATATCATGAAAAGACAATGCAAAACAAAAATCATGGAAGTGTAACTTATATATAATGAGGAATGGCCAAAAATAGCAAATAGTTTGAATGTTGAAGGTAATATAAAATTTGTAGTACATGTAGGAAGTGTGAGTAGAAGAGTATGAGGTGGAAATAATAGTAGCACTTAGACAAGTCAAAGTTAGGGAGAGAAAAGGAATACGAAACATATCAATAAATTTTTCCTTAAATATAAATATTCTTTAGATAGAGTAAAATACAATTATATATTTACTAGGGAAATTTTGAGATAAGATATCAATCATATATATCTAAATATATAATTTGTTGATTGATATAAAAATCATTTATAATAGATGGATGACAAGTGATTTATAGGAATTCACCTAACCAATATAAAGGAGCACAAGCCATGGTGAGTCCACCTCTTGATGAATGTGGGTGTAAATAACATTCTACCAATAGGTTGAGTAAGGCAAGTCCTTGTCCTATATTTCAGATTTTAGCCATCTAAATATGTATTGTCTTGTTTTGGCTCAAGAAAGAAAAACTAAAAAATATTTTGGATGTTGAATTGGAAGAAACTTTAAGGTGTAATTATTGAGGCTAACATATATTTTAGTACCAACACAAATGGTAGCTCTCGTCTAAAACATATCTATTAACTTAAGTTATTTTATTTTACTAATATTTGAATGTGTATCAAATATATGTGAATCTAGTGTGTCCTTGAATTAGGATTTAGGTGAGGAAATCTACATATTAAAACTAAAAGGATACATGCTCCCAGAGAGACTAGTGAGTTTTTAGGTTTATAAAGTCATTATAGAAACTTAGGAATGCTCCATAAACCTATTACATCAAGATAGATCATCACCTCTAAGATTATGGAATTATAAAAAGTATTTATTACCTAATTTTACATGTTAAAAGTGATGATTATATCATAGTTAATCTCAGTAACTATGCTGATGATTTTTCCATCATAGATAGTGTGGCCAGTACACTTTAGCAATCAGAAACTAATTTATGTTTTTATTTTAACATGAGTAATTTAGGCCTCCTATATTATAATTTAGGTGTAGATTTTTGGAAATTTTATCATAATATATGTATGATAGATAAAAATATGGCAAATCACGTTTGTAAAATTTCATGATGACAAAGAATGATCTATCAACTAAAGTTATGGATGTTTATTATCTATAGTAAATATTGCAAGTGGATTGGTGTGGGATATTTATTTCACATGCCTACCATTATATATATATATATATATATATATATATATATATATATATATATATATATATATATATATTGATATTGTACAAATTTTGGCTATAAAAATATAGATGAGGAAGAGAGAAAAGGGATTATCTATGTTTACCAATATCCAAGATGAGGAAGTAAATACTACATGTGCAATCATTTCAAGTTTGTGTCCTTATGGTTTTATATGCATTATTGTCGCAAGAATTCTAGTTTGAATTATTATGGAAGTCTTTGGGAAAGAGGCATGTGAATGAGACTCCTATTTAATAGGATATTATTACATACAATCTCGGCTCCACTAAAAAAATGGGTGTATATTCATAAGGAAGATTCAAATATTTTATGGCAAAATGTGCTTCAATTTTTATTCATAAAGAATGCCCTATCCCTAGAAGTATGTAATAGATTTATTGTAAAATAGTGTATTGACCTCAAGTAATAGAAAGAGAAAATGTACCATATGGGTAATGGGTATAAGATATGATTACAACATCTACATATTTAATTAGTGACCATGTAAGAGAATTATAGGATGTTAATCTTTAGGAAGAATTATCCAACATAAGACCATTCAAGACTTTTATATTTTTGGTTGTGTTATTTTTCCATTAAGTCTTGAGGAGGGAAGTAAATTAGATGTAAAGAGCAAAACGTATATGTTTGTTATGTTATGTCTACTATTAGTGATTAACATTTTTTATCTCTTACGTTAAATTCCCTTGATTTTATCACTCATGTTCAAGGGTGACATGTGTATTTAGGTATAATGGTAATGGTAACATAAGTTAAAATTACAATATGAATATATTGAGATTAGCAAATTTATTTTTAGGATAGTTTTACCTAGAAGGACCCTTAGATAAGCACTCTTCTTGTTATAAGTATCCTCATGGTATGTGAATTACCTTTACCTAATATTGAATGAGATTATTCTTTGGATATTTGTAGGATTTGACAAAATTAGTTATATAAATACCATTGATCCCATTCTCCTATATTGCAATTATTGTAAATAAAAAAGAAAGGATAAAGAGAGAGAACATGAAAGCAGAGTATGAAAATAGTGAAAGATAAGTTTAACTTAAAATTACAAGGTAAATATACATAGACTAAATATAAATACAGGAAAAGACTAACTCAAAATTTTACCTCTATATAGGTAAATGGTGTCATCCTAATAGAGGTAAATGTACTAGTGGAAGGGCTAGTAGTTGGATCTGAATATGTAAATAATGACTGTGATAAATCAAATGTTGTAAATATCAACTATGATGACAAAGGCATCATCACCTACTATGACATAAAATAGACACACACACACACACACACACACACACACACACACACACACACACACACACACACACATTATATTCAATTTCTATATAAATTAATTTTTAGCTAAATTAAATTTGCAAATATAGCTTAAATTTAACATGACATTTATATAAAATATACCTAGATTTGTATGGTGGCTAATGTTTTCACACCAAATATGCATGCCAAAATATCATCACTCATAATAACATTATCTAAGCAATCTGAACCACCAAAACCATCATCATAAGAAGGTCTTGTGCACATAGATCTATATGAACTATAAGAGTGGAGTTAGGGCTATGTAGGTGGCATATCTGTAACATCACTTTATGAAATCCTACTTATATGTTGAATGAGTTTATTAGTGAGTTAACTAATATCATGGAGATTGTTGATCTTCATAACCGACTAAAATACTAAAGAGATATCAAGTTCAAGAGGATTTTTGATATGGATTTCCATAAGCCAATTACATACATGATGTGCACCTGATCGATCCTAAATAGAGTATTTTACTCAACCATGAAACTCACTAAATTCAAAATATTTTAGAATCTTATTAAGGAAAAACTTGCATTAGAGGTTCCTCAAAAAATATAATTGAACCACACAATTTTTACAT
>JARHVA010007830.1:247500-297500 GCA_037957365.1 Torreya grandis
AAGGTAGAAGGAAAACAAAATAGATAAAATTTTAGAAGGACGTCTACTAGTATAAGGAGAGGTATATCCCCTCTAATAAGTGGATGAGGTGGGTTTCATAATACTAGAGGTGGTTTTACTTCTAATAAAGGTGAATCATCACGTATTTTATAAAGGTAAAATGATAATAGGTAAGGGATTCAATACCAACAAAGAGGAAGAGGATTTTAGAGCGGATGAGGTTATGGTGGTGCTAGAGAATGGTTTCTAAAATAATATAGATATTATTTCTATTATAGGTGTGGAAAAAAAGGGCACAAATAATTTGAGTGTCCAAACTATCAAGATCAATAAAATAGGTGACAAAATTGCCCAAAATTAAATCTAGTTGAGGATAAAATAGAAGAGCATAATACTAAAGTTGCACCAGCTGATGTTGGAGAGAATTTCATGATGAGAAGAACCATGATGGCTCCAAGAAATGATAAAGTACATAACAAATAAGGTGGTGATACATGTTTGCAATTAAATTTAATTCAAACAAGATGTACTTCTCTATTGAAAGGTATGAAAAGTAATTATAGGTGGTGGTAGTTGTGAAAATATGGTTTCTAAAGAAATGATTAAAAAATTAAATCTGTAATGTGAAAAGCATTTTAATCCTTATTGGACTTCATGTTTTAAAAAATGGAATGAGGTTATAGTAGATAAAAGGTGTTTAATCAAGTTTTCTATAAGAATACTTATAATGATGAAATATGGTGTGATGTTATTATAATGGATACATGCCATGTATTATTGGGGAGACCATGGAAATCTAATAGAAAAATAGTTCATGATGGAACAAAGATCACATACACTTTTTTGAAAGGTGGTACAAAGGCAGTTTTTTACCTCTTAAAAAGGAAGAGAAGATAGAAATCATGCTCTGTACTAAAAAAATTATCCAATAAATGAACATAATAGGTTGTTATTATGCACTAGTAACAAAGAATGAAAAATAAAAATGGTGCCAATACCAATAGAAGCAACAAGAGTGTTAAGAGAATATGTAGATGTTATGCTTGATGAGTTACTAGATGGTTTACCACCAAAGTGAGATATTTAGCATTACATTGATTTGATTCTAGATTCATCTCTACCCAATAAAGCAGCTTATAAGATGAGTCCAATAAAACATGCCAAATTAAATAAATAGCTATTTGAATTGTTAAGAAAGTGATAAAGGAGAGTATGATTCTATGTGCAACACAAACATTTCTAACTCTAAATAAATATGGAGGATGGATAATGTGTGTGGATAGTAGAGTAATTAATAAAATTACAATAACGTATAGGTTTCCTATACCTCATTTAAATGATATGATGGGTGTGCTTGCAGGAGAAAAATATTTTATCAAGATTGATCAAAGGAGTGGATATTAAAATATTCAAATTCATGAAGGAGAAGAGTTTAAAAATACATTCAAAACTAGGGATGGCTTATATGAGTGGATGGTGATCTCATTCAGATTAGCTAATGTACCTAGTATATTTATGAGGGTGATGAATATAGTATTATGAGAATATATTGGTAAGTTTTCGGTTGTCTATTTTGATGATATTTTGATATTCAGTAAGACTAGATAAGAACACTTACAACATTTGAGAATGGTAATGGACTTATTAATAAAGGAGAAGTTGTATGCAAATTTGAAGATGCGCGGGTTTATGTAGAATAGTTTAGTATTTTTGGTATTTATAATTTTAGTAGATGGTGTGAAAATAGATGAAGAAAAGATAAAATCAATTGTTGAGTGGCTTATTCCAAGAAGCATTACAAAGTTTAGAAGTTTCGATGGTTTAGCAACTTTTTAAAGAAAATTTGTTAAAAATTTCAGTAGTATTGTCACACCAATAACAGATTGCATGAGAGGAAAAAATTTATGTGGAGTAGATAATCCAAAAAAAATTATAAAATTTGAAAAATATTATAGAAAAATCAATTATAACATTACCAAAGTTTAACAAATTATTTGAGGTTGATTGTGATGCTTCATTTGTGGGAATTTGTGTTATGTTGAGTCAAGAAAAGAAAGCCTATAGCATATTTTAGTGATTAATTAAATGAGGTAAGAATAAAGTATTTTACATATGATGTTGAAAATTATACAACTATACAAGCATTATGACATTGGAGGCATTATCTAGTGCTTAAAGAGTTTATATAATTTATAGATCTTGAGGATTTGAAGTGTGTGAATACATAAAATCATTTGAATAGTAGGTATGCAAAGTGAGTTTTTTTCTTGCAAGAATATACTTTTGTGTTGAAGCATAAATAAAAAAAATAGAATCAAGTAGCTGATGTATTGAGCACGAGGGTAGAACTATTAACTACTATGGTGAGTGAAGTAGTTGAATTTGAAAGTAGTTGGATTTGAAGTTATGAAAGAATTATATGATATTGGTCCATATTTTAGCATGGTAGTTGAGTAGTAAAAGAATCCATTAAAAGGTAGGACAAATATTATTCCTAATGAGTATATAATGTAGGAACGTTATCTCTTTAAAGGGAAATAATTATGCATTCTAGTTGTATCTCTACAATACAATATAATAAGATAATTACGTAGTGGTGGTTTGAATAGACATTTTGGTAAGATGAAGACAATAACTTTGGTGAAGGAAAAGTATTTTTAGCCAAAGATGAAGAGAGATGTGACAAAGTATGTTTTAAGGTACAAAATATGTCATGTGGGTAAAGGACAAACACAAAATATTAGACTTTGCATGTCATTACTAGTTCCAAGAGGGATATGGATAGATTTGAGTATGGATTTTATGTTGGGATTACCAAACACAGAGAGAGGTAATGATTCAATTTTTTTTTTGTAGATATATTTTCTAAAATGGCTCATGTTATTGCATGTATAAAAACCAATGATGCCACAAGAGTGGTAGAATTACTTTTTATGAATATTTTGAGATTGCATGGTGTTTCAAAAACTATTACTTCTAATGGGGACATAAAATTTCTATGTCATTTTTGAAGTACTTTACAGAAGAAGATGGGTACTAAACTACAATTTAGTAGTGCATATCACCCACAAATAGATGGATAGACAAAATTTATGAATAAGAGTTTGAAAATTTTATTGAGATGCATAATGGGAGAGAAGCCAAAGAAATGGAACTTAGCTTTACCACAAGCTAAGTTTGCATATGAAAATTCAATGAATAGATCAATAAAAAAGTCACCTTTTCAAGTTATTTATGAGAGAAATCCTATGGGTATTTTAGATTTATTACAATTACTAATTACAGATCAAACTAGTGATGATGTAGAAGCATTTGCAGAGCATATACAATAATTTAAAGGAGTAAGAAGAAAGTTATAAGAAATTAATTATAAATACAAAGCAACAATAGATGTCAGAAAAATATCCAAGGTATTTGAATATGAAGAGTTGGTAATTGTTTAATTGAGGAAAAATATATCTTTATAAGGCACATACAATAGTACAAAAAAATTAGACAATGCAAAATTATGAATAAAATCAATGATAATGCCTATGATGTAAGTTTACCATAGAATTTTTATATATCTCCAATATTTAATGTTTTAGATTTATATGAATTCCATGGTGAATATTGTGAAGATGATGAAGATGAAGAACTAAATTGGGAGCAAAAGGTTTGAAAGAAGAAAAAAGAAAAAATAATGCAGATTTTGGATATAAAGACAATAAGCACAAGGCAAGGGAATTATAATAGGTATTTGGTGTAGTAGGAAGGACTAAAGAAAGAAGACAACACTTGAATTATAGAATAAAATCTGAAGAAGAATGATAGAGACAAATGGAACCTATAAAATCAAGACAACTCATAGGTGCTGAGTTGTTTTCAACCAAGGTAAAATGATGCAAAAAAAATAGACCATCTTTTGGAGGCCATAACTTTTGACCCATAACTCCGTTTGAGCTCTTCTACACACAAAAATGACTATATAAAAAAAAAATTTATGCTTCCCTTAGAAATTTCAAGGGCCTACTTGTGTTTTTGATATCTCTTTAGAGGCCGTACGAGACCATCTGAGGGTCTGAAATTATGATTTAATAATTTTTTGGGGTTTTTCTATTTCTATAAAGTGCATATTTTTTTAATTGAAAGTCAAATTTAGTTAAATTTCATCCTATAGTCTAATTATAGTGTTTAGGATATTTGAAGAGATTTTTGTGTTATTTCAAGTGTTTTTAAAAATAGGCATTTTTTTAGATTTTAGTTTTTTTTTAAAAAAATTTATGCAAACTCTAAGTATTATTTTGAGAGTTGAGGCTTATTTAAGCATGAATTAGGTTTATAATTATTTCAATCAATCAATAAGAATCAATTTCTGAGTATTGTTTCAAGATCTTAGCCTATTAGTAAGTTTCTTATTCTTATTAGTTCTTGGTTTCATTAATATGGGAGAGGTGGATGTGATTTATATAGTGATTGGACATAACTTATATATATTGGTGGATATTTTAACCCTTTTCCAATAAATTACACAAGATTCTATGTACTTGTGATCATCCTAAAAATTGTACCTTTTTTATTTCGCCAAATAAAGATAGAGTTGTGGAACACTATCACAAAAAAATATACTCTCATGATGCCTTTGTCCAGACAATAGAAAATAATCAATCAAAGATGTGGCCACCTTATCTTGATATAACTGGCATCCCAATTTTTAATGTCGTATCTACACATAAATAACTCATGTGGATTCAAACCATTCATCAAATGGTCATGTAATCAATGTGTATATATGTACATCACCTTTCCCCTAATTTTTATAACAAACTGACACAATCTACCACCTCTCACCCCTATCCTATGTAGCTTCCAAGTGTCTATCTATGCAGTGGGATGATGGGAGGATGATGAATAAATTTAGGAATAGAGAGTATTTTAAGAGATTTAAGTGATGATGGTGAGGGGTAATGATATGGTATTTCGAGTGATATTATACCATAGATGGCTCATATTGTACACCATACTAGGATTTAAGGTATAAAATTAGTTAACATGACTAAGAACCGTTGGAAAGGGGTTTGTAACTTGCAAGGTGGCAGCATTTTTGACTAGCTATTTTTTACTCTCATGGACACATTGTTGATTTCATGATAATTAATTTTATTCTAATAAGTGTTCACATGTGATGTGTGGCTTGAAAATTCAATGTGATATCGATAATATATACTAATTATAAATGTAATACATTATGATTATATATTTAATTAAATAATATATATTTTTATGTATAAATAGTAATGAAACTTCTACATATCAAATCCACACATTCTTTTAGTATAGATATATTTAATACATTTATTTAAGATATGACAAAATATATCAATATCAAAACACCTATCTAACCTCTATGACAAATCAAATATTGACACCATGATATTCTTAAAAGATTTTAATTACATATATTTAAAATACTTTATACTAAGTTTATACTAGAAGGTTATGTATTAGCTATGTATATTTATAAGTCCCATGTAAATATTCTCTTTTTTTTCATGTTTTATTTAAATGTTAATGGAATTTTTTTTAATATAATTTATTTTATTTCATATTAGTTTTAATTATGATTTATAAAGAAAAGAAGGAAATACCACTGAGAGAATGGGGAATCCAATATTTTTACTTGATTCTGATTTTTATATTAATTCAAATAAAATGTATGCTATTCTATGAGTAATTGATTTTGGTTATTTCTAATATAAAATTATTACTAAAATATTAATTGAAATTGTATAATTTAAATTATTATAAATTTTATGATCATATAATTCATTATTTATTAAATTTTTAAAATGTGAATAAAAATAATTTTAATCAAAAAATAGTATAAATATTTAATTATCAATTATTTTTCTCTATGCAACATAGAGAATACATTCATTTATCATTACATTTTTCAAATAGATTGTTAGTTTATTTTTTAAATGGTGGACTTTGGTACTGGTTAATAATGTCTCTCACACAACCTGAAAATCTTCTTCTACAATTCTGCACCCCAAAAAAAAGAAAAAATCAACTCCCAAGACATTTCCATGGCATTATCAAATAAGTTTTTTCAAAGTAATACATGTTCTTTATGACTTATCAAATTGATTGGGTTTTTTTAGAATTCTCATTATGGCCTAATGATTATCTCATTGAGACATCTGGATGGTCTCGTTCCACATTTTGTAACATAATCCGTTATTATGTTTAGAAATATTATTGAAATTGACTAGACACCCAATTTCATATAAATCAGACGAAGAAATAAACTGCAATTGTTCTTTATTTTTCCAATACCGTCTATACCTACCTCTTTAGAAGATAACAGAAAAATTGAGAGCAAATTGCTAATACAATTAAGTGCTTGAATGAATCGTTCCCCTCTTGCTGAATTCGTTTTATACTCGATATGTTTACCAATATTTCTTGTGCGAGACTATTTCCATGTGATTCCTCAGTGTAATGGTCATGCTATTTCGATGATGTGTTGGGTTCATGCCTTTTCTTTGCTAAACTGTTTCGTTTAGAGAGGCCGTTTCGGATATTCCTTTTCTTCTCATGCATGGAGTCTTAAAAATTCAACGCAATTTAGACAATAGTTATTCTACACCTATTATTTATATATATATATATATATATATATATATATATATATATATATATATTCTTTTAACGCATATAATTTAAAGTCATCTTTAAATTTATCTAGTTTAAATTTGTGGCTTTTTTTAGATTACAATTTTTGTATTATTAATTTAATTAAATGTATATATATTTTTAAAATAATTTAAATTTTTAAATAAATTTTTATATTTATTTGAAAATATGTTTTTAGTGATGATGATGATGATGATGATGATGATGATGATGATGAAGAAGAAGAAGAAGAAGAATACAAAAATTTTGTAATTGAAAATAAGGAATACAATAAAATTTATGTATATATTCTCCATTAGATTTTTTAATTTAAAAATAAATTTCAATTATCTTCTTTACATCTAATAATAAGTATTAATTTCACTTTTTTTATTACACATTTAAACCTTTTTTTCTTTCATTACCAATTTACTCATTAATAAATTAACATTAAAATTTAAGAATGTTCAATTCACTCTAATAATATTATGTTTTATTTTTTTCATTATACATTATATTAGTTAATTAATTTTAGTTCAAATCTCACGAACAAATAAATTGTATACTCTCTTCAATAAGATTAAAAACTTTTTAGTGAGAGGTTATTCTAATCAAAAATTTCTAAGTGCTTTTTAAAATATTTTGGTGCCTCTTTATATTTGCAAGTTATTTATCGATTTGACATTAGCGTTGACTGTAAACACCATATATTTGTGTTATAGTCAGATCTTGGGTTTCTTCAAAGTTTTACGGGGTTTCAGGTTGCAATTGATATCTATGAGTTTTTGAAGAATAAGATCTCAATCTCTGTGTGCAATGACAGGATCTGCCTGAGCATAACTACACATGATTTATATTTCTGGTTTAAACTTCATTGCTTGGTATCGTCATCCACTCTCAGATATATTTAGATTGATTTCTTGGCTCGGCCTGAGAATCGCAGTGGAGATAACCTGACCCCAAACAAGTCGAACAGATCCCTGTGAGATGACTGTTCTCTAGATCTTCCCACTTCCATCTCAGCGTGCATTGATCTGTGTTTGCCTTGGCCTTGGCAAAGACGGCATCGGTTCAAATTGATTTACGCTGCTCGAAGCTCACCTTCATCTCATCACTTGGGCATTGTTCTATATTTCCTTCACCATCAATTATGCGAGCTTATTCGGTCTGCGTTGCTTTCACACAAATTGCATTATATTCGGCGCTAGCAACATTGAGTTCCATTCAATATAACTCTTTATTTCGTAAACATATATAGATTTTTTGGAAATAGGTTATTGGAGTTGCCGAATGATAATGTATGTTTTTTAAAGTCGGGAGGTTTTTTAATGGATCAGGCCAGTCAGGAGGCTCCATAGCTTCAGAAGTTATTCGATGAGATTAATTTTCTACAACACAATTTTATTACACTTTTTCTACTACACTTTAGTCGTACAACTAAAATGTTATTTCTGTTTTTAGAAATTCTATTGAGCACGACCACACAAAACATGGTTAGATGTATACAATTTATTGTACAAGGATGGAGTTAGTTCCTTAGATTTTATATTTATAATTGAATAAGTTGTTGGCATCTTCACTAAATCTTTGATTATGTTTGAGTATTATCAATTGAAAGCATTGCTTTGAGTAAAGTAATTTTTTCTTATGAGGGAGTTAGGGTAAAGTTGTTCTTTCCTTATTCTCTCTCATTTTCTATCATCTTTGTTTTGATTGTACATATATATCTAACATGACTTATTATTTGGGACCCATCTTCTTTGCCTCCTTAATTATTCACTTAGTTATTAAAGTAGTATTAGACTAGACTTTATTATTTGAAAACTTTAATAAGAAAGTATTAAATAATTATTCGTTAATATTGTACATTAATTATTAGTATGACACTTGTCATAAACTAAACTTATAATGTTCTAAGTGATAATGTTTATCAATTGTATTTTATATATTTATAATGTTTGAGGTATGACACATGTCACAACATCTTCTAGCATTAGATTCTTCTACTTTATTCTCTTTTGCCTATTTAAGGATGTTGATGTACATGTGTGTGATAAAGAACAAAGTGAGAGAGAACTTGTATGTAATTTTGAAGCAATAAAATCATTTATTCCCCTTGTATTATTTGAGTATCATTATTGACTTATGAATTGTTATTTTTTGGTGATGGTCTTTTTGCTTGATCATAAGGATCCTCTTGTCAATTAGTTTCTCTTATATTACCAAGAATTAGCAGGTGAAGGAAATTAATGTCTCTTAATATGCATTTATGATTTAATAATTTTAAAATTTGTTTCAGATGACCTTACAAAGCATGCCAAATGACTTAAAATTATGTTTTGCATTTTAGAACCTAGTGTTTATTTAGTTCAAGATGTGACTTACCAAAGTGGGCAACAACACACTGTGCCCCTGTCCACTTAGTGCAAACATGTCTAGGGTTTTGACAGAGATATATTTTGAGCATTGAGATAGTATGATGGTTATTTTAATAAACTAGAGCATTGATAGTTTCTATGTTGGGTTATTATGAAACGAAGGATCAATCTACCTAAAAATAAATGGCTTAAAGAAATGCTAAAAGTCAAATAATTGGGTGCAAGTCACATTTTTAGAAATATGTAAAGAATTAGTATTGTCAAATACCTATGATCAAATTTATATATTTATAAAATATTGTTTTTAATTTTTTTTATTTCTATATTTTGTAACATGATATGTAAGTGGTGTAGATTATCTTTATTATATTGTATATTTTATTTTCCTTTTGGTTTGTAACATTTTTCAGCAATGAAAATAATTTGTTTGAATAATTAACTTTGAATACAAGAAATCTTATGGATCATTTTATTTCTAGTATAAGTTTAATAGTTAAATCATATAACCTTCTCAAGAGTTTATCCATCAAATAAATAGTGTTTTTTAAAGAGGATTTTGAACTTACATTTATTTTTGTATGAATATTTTTATAATTTTTAAATGTTAATCACAATAATCTATTTTGTTTTTATTTGGAATTATATAATTTTAAATTGAATTGAAATACTAATAGTTTATTTTGTAATTGTTAAAAAAAATAAAACTCAAAACATTTTGTAATATTATTCATTTTTAAAGTGTTAATAATAATAATAATAATAATAATAATAATAATAATAATAATAATAATAATAATAATAATAATAATAATAATAATAATAATAATAATAATGGTTCCTAGTCATATGAAGTTAAATTTATTTACTTTAAAAAATGTTTATCATCAAATTATAATGGGAAAACTCAAAATATTCTACCCACAGATAGTCACTAATTTTTTTTGGTATATGCACAAAACAATTTCAAAGGATTCAGAGAAAACATTTATTAGAAAAAATTTTAAATCAAAACCCGTACATAATTATTTTATGGGGTTTAGTTTGAAATACTTATACTTCAAACCTTTTTTTCTCAAAAATATTTTGTTTGAAACCATTTTTGTATATTAGTGGCATTTTTCAATTACCAAAATTTTCACAACCACTACATGTTTTAGATCCTCATATAATCTACATACCAACAAAACCTCACATAAATTAGTGCATTCTCTTGAATGTTTTTGCTATATTTTCTACTCTTGTTTGGACTCAATGTAAGTGGGTTTTGAACACACATAATTTTGATTTAAAAAACCCCATTTTACCTTTGACATTTTTCATGTTTTATCAAACTTGGACAATTTACAAAAAAAAAAATGAATATTTTAACTACACTTTCTCCTTGTGTTGAGATCTATAACATCATCTATTGAATTATCTTTTCTTACTAACTTTATTTTTAGTTTTGATCAACGATATTATATCCATTCAATTTATAATATCTTAAGACCTACTAATTGATTATTCATTTATATTTTTATGACATTGAATTCTCCTGAAAAGTCCAAAGTAATGTTTGTGGGCCTATAACTATGTCAAAATCATCTTATCATGTTATATTCTTGAATTTTGGGTTTATTTTAACCTTCATTATCTTTTAAGATTGGCCCAAATTCATATCTTCCCTTGTGAATCATATATATATATATATATATATATATATATATATATATATATATATATATATATATATATATATATATATATATATATATATATATATATATATAAAGGTATTATTAATCTTTTGATAATCAATTCTTAGCCTTCGATCTCTTACAACCCAAGTATCTCATGCACATTTGATCATGTATTATCAACATATCATAATATATTATCAAATAAATTTACATATTGATATAATTATGCACCCATCTATATTGTGTCATCATTGAGTTACTTAAAATAAAGATATAGTAAAACATTTATTTGTATTTGATTATCTATGACAAAAAAAGGTGAAGTCCTATTATTATTTGGATTGGGATTAAACTTGTAAATAATTATAACTATATAGAGAAATGATTCTAATAATGTAGGATACGTGGCTTTCTAAGGAAACTAACTTTCACATACTTTTTTATTGTGACTTTAATTATGATTAAGTCAAAGATCAAAGGAGAAGAAAAGTATAATATTAAACTCACCAACTATTAAAAGTACAATTAAAACCCTAATAATTATTAGATACCACACTTACCCTCAAAAAATTATGACATAACTTAACAATGAAAAAAATCTCCAAATATGGCCAAAATCATTGGAGAGAGAATTTTAAACATGCAAGAATCATTGGTGTGCCTATTATGATTTTATTATAAGAATCTATGCATTTAATCAACTATTTTTAGACAAAATTTCATAAGTGTGACATCTTATAATAGTTTATAAATAAGCCAAAAATTAGGAATTTATGTATTAATCTTACCCTATTTTTTATGTTTCAAATATCTCAATACTTATTTTAGCACATTTTAGATCTAATGCATTATTTCATTTATTGTATTTATTTATAGTTTTACTTTATAATAATTTTAATGTTTTAAGCATAGTTAAATGTCATTGTGTGATAAATAATTTTAAATCTTTTTGAATCCCTCCAAATTCAAATCCAATTGAACATAGGTTTTCATGTTATTTTTCCTTCAAGAGTTTACTATGTTAGATATTTTAGATATGATTTAACAATGATATTTATTCATTATTTAAATTATATATATATATATATATATATATATATATATATATATATATATATATATATATATATATATATATATATATATATATATATATATATATATATACTTGAGGGTTTAAGGGTGCCTCACTTGTAATAAATATTGATAAAACTATCACCTATTTACATTACATGAAAATCCAAGAGGGAACCAAAAACATATATCTGGTTAGACTATCCCAGACCCACCAAGGCAAGATAAAATAACCTTAATGAATGTAGAAGACCCATTGAAACCATAAAGAGCACAAAATTAGGGAAAATTAGATAACACTTAAAACTAGTATATGGATACGTACCATAGAATAAAAAAAAGGGTGAGAGAGATAACCTAGAGGGAAACACATGAACATACCCTGTAAATAGAAATCATTATTTTCCCACATATAATGAAATTAAAATTATATAAACCTACATAAACCTTTTAGTAATATCACCCACTACCTCCTCATCCACTACAACACCAACTAGACTTGAAGTCCTTAAAACATAGTCTAAACATGCCCACATATCACTAATAATAGGGCACCTATAAGGGGCCTTAAAAATAATACCAGTTATAGTGGGATTTGAAGGGCATGGTATTAATTGATCACCCTCATAAAAAACACAAAATATATTTCCTATATCTAAAACATGAGAAGAACATCATAGACCTAAGATAACATATAGGGAAGGGAAGTGATATCAAAATTTACTTTGACTTAGAAGTGTTTCTCGAGGAAACCCATATCTATAAATTCATTGATAGCCTCCAAACCCTATCTTGACTATATGATAAACACATTCTTGATCCTATCATCACTCACACTACCCTAAAAAACCATATCCCTTTTCTCTACTCCCACCCTAATCAAAGTCTCACTAGTATCCCTCTTCATAGTGGGATCTATTTAGGGTAAATTTTAATGGTGAATATTTGATAATTAATGAATACTCTATGTTTCAAATTTTGTTTTTTTTAATTTTAAAGGTCTCTACATGGGTTCAGATCACCTAAAATTTTAGAACGTAAATTGTTTTGGTTTTCAAACTGCCAACCATTTACAATAATTTCTTAGTTTATCTTTTAATTCACCACCTATATACATTACATAGGCTACCATGGGTAACAATCAAAATAGAATTTTAACAATGGATTGGAAAAACCTACATTGCAAGTATAACTAAAGGACTGTATCCAAATGGTAAAATTGAATAGTAGCATCCAATCTACAACATGAAATGATGAAATACAAGATGAAAAAATAGGAACTAAATAAAAACACCAAATGATATAATTGAATGGTAGTACTAAATGATAGAGTTAAATGATAGTAATAAGTAGTAAAACTAAAAATTAGAGTGGTTCTATAATCAAACAACATAGTCAAATAATAACATCCAATTTGTAATCAGATGACATAATCAACATGTTGCATCCTTAGTTATTATGGCATCTGGTGAAAAACATAAAAGGAAAGGCTAATTATTAAATGAAATTGAGCATATTATCATATTTTAAAGAACTAATAAAAAATACCATAATACACTCAAATACATGTACTTATTTATTTATTAGTTTATCTTGAATTTTAATTTATCTATTCAATGTTATCAAAATAATGTTACATGTAGAAATCCCCACTAATCATGATGGTATCTCATAAGAAATAATTAACTAGAATTACATGTCACCCATTGAAGATTATTTTTATGATGAAACTCCATGACTAGAAATATTTTGAAAGGAAGAGAAGTATATGGATAATTGGAAGGTCCTTTAAGGTGGATCAGGTAATGAAAACTCCCTTCATTGAACTTGTAGAGCCTAAAAATACTAATGATACTCTAATAGAATTCAAATGTAACATATGTAGTTGAAAACTAGGAAAGGAACATAGATTGTAATTAAAGTTGGACATGATTTAAAAACATTATGGAAAAATATATGTGACAATGAATCACCTATATTGGTAGATAACAAGAACACATAGGTAGAAAAATGTATAAGAATCAATGAATGTAATATATGCACACCATTATAAATGTAATAAGAATCACTAATAACATCTTGTTGAGAAAGGGAGAACAATCAATGGAAATTTTAGAAAAGTTATGCAGTTTCATCTAAAGTCCAAATATATACAATTCTCTATTCTATACCACATTCTATAAAAAGGTAGACCTATTTATGATTTATTTCAATATAAGGTTTGATTTCAACATAATAGATTTTTTGATATTCCACAATCACAATGGTCAAATATCACTGCTTAGGAAATGGTAAAATGTTTTGCAATGGTTGAGAAGGAGGATTTGAAATAAAAGTTAATAATTCACTATTCATCTCATTGCCCACTGATGAGGTCATATCAATTTACAACACATCCTATGTTTCCATGAATGTTTATACTTTTTAGTACTATTCAAAGGAACCTTATATACTAGCATTTCATAAAATGATAGAAAATTATAATCCCACAAATTTTCATAAATTATGTGTATCTAATTTAATAGATACAGTTGTGATGGATGATTATGTAATAGTTAAAAAGCTATTATGTGTTGGGGCCGATGGTGTATCGATTATTTAGGGGCATATAAATGGTCTATGTGTTCACCAATAAAAAATATTTTCCCCAATTATGATTCCAATTATTTACATGGCTAATAGGATGAATCTTACATAAAAAATAAAGTTAGCAAATTTTTTAGTGACATAAAACTGGAAGAGCTCATTTGTGACTTACAAGCTTATATGTTAGGAAGTCTAAAAATATATTTTGAGTTCAAAAAATTTACAATGAGAGTGACTAATGGTAAGAAAAATTTAAACATATTGATATAATATGGATTTTTATGTATGGACTTACATGTCATTTTTTTGCAGAATATCCATCTTTAGTATGTTTTATGTTTAAATATTATTTCGAGGTTAACAAGGAAAAAAAATTATATCATTTAACAGATTTTGAAATATTACTGACATTAAATGGAATTTTCTCAATGTTGAAGGAAATGAAATATTTATTAAAACATGTTATAGAGATATCCATTTATATTATTTACTTCATAGCATTGATAAAATGAGTATGTCAATATTTACATATACTATACACTTTGAATAAAAATTGTCACAGACATTTTTTAGGAGTTGGAAATGTTTAACATATTTAAGGAATCCTAAAACCTATTTGTAATTAAATATCAATGATCATATTTATATCATCATTAATGGTAAGGATATATCAATGCACAATTTCTATAAAAGACCTGATATTATGAAATCTGAATATGAAGAACATTTAATACATATTCTATGATCTCTTCATATTCAGCTTCCTTTGAAACATGGAAGAAACTAAGTATTATTTCACATATAATTTTTTTGGACATTATTTAAATGCTCATTGAGGACATCAGCTTCCTTTTTCAAATTCTCATATTTTTCTCAAAATTACAAATTAAACATGGATGAAACTAAGTATAATTTCACAAAAATTATATGTGGAGATCATAGATTATTTTCAAAGAGATGTTTTTTTTAGACCATGGCAATTGTGAATGCTATATTTTGGAATAGTAATAATAGTCAAAAGTTGATTAGGTATTTACTTCACAAATACATATTTTATGTTACTAGGTATTTATGTAAATCTATAGAAGTAAATGGAGTTGAAATAAAATGTATTTTGAAAAAGTATTTACTAATATATCATTCAAATAATTTCATAATTATAATGTTTGAAAATATTACCTTCTAAGAAAACTAATAGAAAATAGGGAAATTACATGGCTATGGAAATAACTTTATCCTAGTAGTATCCTACAAGAATATCTTAGTGAATATTTTTGATTATATAATCATTTGATTAATTATTTGTATATTTGAGGAACATGAAATAATATATATTACATTATATTTCATTAAGTCAAAACTTTGAAACATATTGGGAAATAATTTAGAAACCTATTTGAAATTGTATGTTTCACATTATATTGTGGACAAGTTTCTTTATGAAACAACTCTAACAACATGGTTTTCTCTATATAAAATAAGATGCACTGATCATATGGTGAAAAATAGAGATGATGTATATAATGACATTTAATATGCCACTGTAATGGAAAATGCAAATGTGACTATCAATGAACAAGTTTGTGTAGTAATATTTTAACTACTTGAGTACTAGTTGTATATTTATTTTAATTATCATATTATGAATTGTAATTTTCTATAATTTTTGATATATTAAAACATTTCAAATACTTAATTCATCACAATTAATTATAGAATTATCATTTGAAATGTTTGTTCCATTCTTCATGCATATTTCCATTTCATTTATTTAGATCTTAATAATTTCAAATATATCATAATATTGTTATAATTTTCTAAGACAGTATCATTAAATACATATTTTTATTACTTTTAAAATAACATAAACATAACATTTTAACACCATATTAATAGTTTTAACCTTAACCTTTAGATTAAAAATATGAATTTTCAAGTGAAATACAAGGGAGATAGAGCATGGCAAGACTATTAAACAACATGATACAATTAAAAAGAAAAAAATAATCTAAAAAAATGATAATAATTAAATAAGATCAAATCACATCAAATTCAAATACATGTTCACTCCAAATCCAAAGAAAAAAACAATTGCAATCCACATCACCATGTGGTTTGAAGTACATAAAATGAATAAACTCATATTTGTAAAGTTAAGCTTAACATTATTATTTCAAATTATTTTACTTCAAACATAAAAATATATTTTTAAATTTAATAATTACTCTAAAACACCATAAAATTCAAATTAAAATTCATGATCATGCCAAATACATAGAAAAGACATTTATAGTCCACATCTCTATGTTCATTAAACTACATCAACACAGAATATGCATGTAAGATGATAAACAAACCATAAATCATTATACTCAGGAAAATAAAACTAATTAAATTTCAAAAAATGGATCATTGGAAATACAAACATGAAATTGTCATTCAAAATATTTTTGTAACAATATAACATTGTTTTCATATATAAGAGAGTTTCCAACATCATAAATTATAATTTTTTTGGTTTGTTAGAAAGACTCCTCACTGCTCTACCACATTTTAAACCACAACATCAAGAACTTTAAAAAAAAATACTTATTAATCCCTACCTCTACTTCCTCTATTCCATACTTCAATATCCTTTCCCTTTTAAGATCCTCAATTGAAGAATTAATATGACCAAGAGTTTCTTTTTCTTCTTTCATAGCATCTCCTATAGAAAGTAGACTTGAATCAAAAATTTTATTATTCTTTAATAAAGAATTAGGATTCCCTCCTTTATCCTTAATTATTTTTTTGAATATTCTAATATACTTATTAAACATAAAAAATTTCTCCTTAAATTGAATGGTAGAATATAATTTTTTTTGACATTTTTTAAATGCACATTTTGGACCTCAACCTCCTTTTTCAGATTCTCATATTTTTCTAAAAATTATACGTCAAAACTAATTAGATTAAAAATAATATAACTATGAAATTGTATTTGATAAAAATAATGATACATTACCAATGAGTTTTCCTTCTTAGCAGTTGTAATAACAATAAGGTTGATTTTTTTGCCAATTTTTTAAAATATGCTTAGGTTTCTACATTCAAATTTTCTAACCTATTTAACATAACACTAAATACATTATCATTGTAACTATTATAAATATTAATAGAGATAGATTTATCTTGACCAAATAATGCATCAATCTTTATGGGTTCATGTTGAATTAATGAAAACAAATTTTCTCTCTTGGAGTGGTTGTGATAATGGGTATTTATTTTTATAATCAATGGATTTCCTCAAAAATACCAAAATATTATTATTTTTAAATCATATAGCTCTCTCTTTAAGGCTATTAATAATACATTATGATAATAAATTGTTTAATAGAAAACATATAATAGCATAGTCAAATAAGTCAATATTATCTAAGAGGGTAGCAGGGGAATATGTGCAAGGTTCATCTTGAGTAGTTATATTTTCACCCTAAATAAATTGGTGTGGATTGAAATCAGTGTTATCAAATTCTCCACTTTAATTCCCTATATATTCCTCATCAATACCAATTTACTACAAATAGGTTAAGCCCACGCACTCAAGATATATCTGATAGAGAAAGTGGGGAACTTGGAACTTGATAATTACAATCTTCCTCTACTAGGTGTTGTCATGTTAGTAGTGGAATATTTCTCCCCTTGTATGAACTATGTTCATGGGTAGTAGTAGTGCCATACCTTTCTTCAGATATTGAATGTGCCCTATAATAATAAATCATATTATAAAAATGTTAATTTCAAAAGAAATGCTAATTCTAATTTAAATACTTATATTTTGAGATAATATTTCCTTTGATATTCATACCATATTACGATTGACATTAGTGGTTTCCACTACAATAGTCAAACGTATAGTCAAAACAATTGATAATCAATTAATCTTCAAGTTAAAAAAACCAATACATGGAATGTAAAATATCTTGAATAGAGGATCAAAAATACACTAAAAAATAAAATGTTGTGGTTTATTGAGGTTATTACATGCCAACCTCTATCACTTTTGAGTTAATTAAAAAAATCAAAAAATGAAATAAGATAATGAAACTAAAATTTTAAATGTCATTTTAAATTTGTAAACACTAAACCTACATGTGGGAACAATGTGGAAAAAATTCTTGAACATTTTTAAATTTGAAATGAATGGAAGGATGATTTTAGAGACTGAGAATCTCTATATCCTTCAACTACATGCTATCCTCTTGAGGTAGATTGTTTTTTTTCATAAAGGCACAAAATCATACTTGTAACAAACAAATAAATATCAATCCTTAATTTTTTTATAGTTCATAAACTAAATCATTTAGCTTATTCATTTAAATGGTAAACTAACCTCTTGTTCATCAATAGATAAAGTAATTATGGTCATATTTGAAAGTAGTATAGTTAGAATCACAATTTTTTAGAGGTCATATAAGGTCTCTGATAGAGTTAAAAATTTTATTCAACCAAATATCTATCCATGAATCCATTATCACAAGCATGAAAGATTCAACATTGTTCACAAAGAATAAAACAACTATTATTCGATCTCTTATATGTCAAATAGTTTAAAATAGAGATTCATAAATAGGTATAAGATAGAATAATCCTAACCATCCCATATATGTGGGACTAACGTCCCTAATATAGGTGGAAGGAAGGCACAAACCCATTATGATAAAAAAAAATGAGATAAACATATCAAAAGGAAATAAAACCTAAGTAAGCTAAAGAGTAAGAAATTAATATTGCATACCAACACCTACATTAAACATAACTTAGTTGGGTATAATAAAGAATGAAATGTGAAGCCACGTGGAAATATAGATGCTAACCCATCTTGCCAGAGTATGTGGATGTTGAGTCATTATAACCACCTAACTAAATTAGGAATGGTTTTGAATATGAGAATCATTGAATATGAAAATCAAACTCTAAAATACTTGGTAGAATGTTGAATTTAAGGAAGCATTTCTTAAGCACTTTCCAACAAGATGCCAAGAAGTTAACACAAATACTAGTGGTGATACCACAGTAGTGTCACTAGTGGGGATACTATATTGGTGTCACTATAAGAATCAACAAGAAGGCCATAAAATCATATAAAAAATCCTTGTATGGGTTCTGTCAAATAAAGTTCTTGAATAAGATACCCATGTACAAAGAAAGAATCCAAAAATCACTTAGAAAATTGAAAAATATACGTATAACTATCATAAAGTGGAGAAAAAAGAGAAAACCCATAGGAAAAATTCCCCCCAAAAGAGATAATAGAAGAAAAGAGAGAGTGATAGAAAGGCCCCCGAAGCGAATGTTGAAGTAGTTTTCACTCCTAATACTCATAAATCATAAAGGAACATAATATATATAAGTGGTCTGAATCTAATAATTGATCATAAAAATAAAAGACACTGGGCTTCACCATAATAGATTTAATTAATAATACTTTCAATAGTGATTAAAGTAAAAAAGAGTACTATATGTGTAAGGAATACTCAACACCTATGATTTAGAATGTACACCACACCCTCCATACTACTGATTGGGTAGAGTGGAGGAAAAAGGTCTGCACTAGTCATTTGAATATACTATTCACACATTGAAAAAGATGACATTATATACACCATAATAGCTCCATGTAATCTTGAAAGAGACTATCAAACTATCAAAAAGACAAATTTCATTAAAATTCACTAGAATAGATATAATTCAAGTTATGGGGAACTATCAATAGTTAAAACATGGTGTTGAAAATATATAAGGTCTCTTAAATATGATAGCCCATTATGGTGATGGAAGAGACAAGAAATTAAATAAGTGAAAAGGTGCCCAAAATAGAACATACAAACACATGAAGATAGACAAGGCTGAATCAACAAATCCCCTATAGCACTTTATAAACTAATGCAAGTATAATGTATCCCATACATGAAAAAACACTATATGAAAACTTATAAGACACATTGTATTACCAAAACAACTTCAAATAAAGAGACTGTTGACTTGTTGAATAAGCCATCAAGTATCATAAGAGATGCTCCAAAAATAAGGGATCAATACTGTGTCTGCATAAAAGAAGGCAAGGTGCTAAGAAAGGGTTAATAAAGACATGACATAAAATACAAGTGTGTAAAAGTAGCAATACACAAACTAGAATATAGAATGTTTTGATATAATGGAAGAGTGTGGAAAATGAAAAACAAAATATATTATGTATGTAAAAAAACACATTGAATGGATCAACTGACAAAAATAGATAATCTAGAACGCAAATGTTAGACTGAATTAAAAATGCATATGAGATAGTGCAAAGTGTAATAGTGTCATAAGCAGTATAGTGTGGTCAAAGAAAGAGTAATGTGGGCCAAATATCGTACAAGTATAATGTTGGTTGTAGCCAAAAATACATAAAAAATTATAATGAGAGAGTAAATCCACCATGGTTATTGTATAAGCCCCCTTCTAATTTAACACATTACATTTTAGTTCATTTTTATAAAATAAATGACACCAATAGATCATTCATTCAAACATGCACACTTTTAAAAAAATAACACTCAACTTTGAGTTACTCATCAAAAGATTTAGTTTTTACAAGGTTTTCCCCACATAAATGGGTCAAAAATAAAACATTACACTAAAAAATATTAAATGCTTGCAGAGAATCAAACTATTTCTACCAGATCTATAAAATTTAGATTTGAAAGCAATTTACAGTAAAGAAAAAGAATAATATTCCACATGGATCAATCTTCCCCACTGAGTTTTCACTTTAAATACAACATATGATTTTTTTCTTGATCCTGCATAAAAAAATCTAAGAAAAATAAAATTATAGTGTCTATTTTAGAGCATCATATCTCCTTTGATATTGATCAAAATCTTTAATATGAGCACCTTATGGAAACCTGTCAAACTCCTCCTTATAGTCATGAAATAATTCTCTTAACGAAGCACATTTGTTAAGATAAATTGATCTATAATATAGTTAAAATTTTATTTAAAAAACTTTATAATTTCTCCTTAGGAAGGTATAGCTAGCATAATATATCTAAATAACTCAAATGCAAATCATTATGACTAATTAGATCTAAACACAACATATCTAAACATACACAAAACTAGAAACTCTCCATAATAAATTAGTTTTGAATATCAAAAAAATAGATCTAAAAGGGAACCATACAACTTATCTAAGGAGTGGGCAAATAATACAAAAAAATAGCATTTCAAAAAATGACTGTTGAAGACCACTCTAATACCATGATAGAGTAAATCAGAATCTTCAATGAAGACATCTCCATGAATCCATTATTACAACTATGAAAGCTTTAGCATTGTTCACAAAGAATAGACTAAATAATATTCATTTCTCTCATATGTCAAATAGTTTACAATAGATATGTATAAATAAATCGAAGATATGAGGATCCCAATGTGGGAATAACTTCCCCAATATAGGTGGAAGTAGGGCATAAGGCCATTAAGCTCATGAATGTAGGATAAACATCTCAAAAGGATATAACACTTAAGTAATCTAAAGAGTAGGATATCAATATCCTACACTAATAGCCTCATATTAAAAGGCTTAAATAAACATTGAAAAGGAAACTATGGAACTAAGATTTTTACAATCATAATTTAATTCTAACTTGATTCTATAAGAAATAAAAGGGCACGAGTCATATCTCAAACTAGAAAGAGTAAGAAAAATATAAATAATAACCCAATGGGAGTATATGTTGGTATTCCTTGTAATATTATTCCCAAGATGAAAAATTGAACTATTTATTTAAGAATAGGTTCATAAATGTCATCCATATAAAGTCCTCTCATGCTACTATATGAAATAAAAGTGAACAAACAAGAATTAAAAGTTTAATTTTTAATATGAGAAACCAATTTACATATTTGTTCGATCGATCTGTAAGATGAAAGTTGACTCCAAATATTTATTATTATAATATTTCAATATTAATTTTATAATAACATGGTTAACATTATGGAATGGAAGCCCTATCATATTATGAATGTCTACATGCAACATACCAAAGCAAATCAATCTAGAGTCAACATTTGTAGTGAACCTCATCTCACTAGTGTCATGGAAAGACATTAGAAATTTCTATAACCCATGGTTTATTTCATACTAGGGCATGTATACTAGGCCACCAAAGCTACATTTCAAAAAATCTCATTTAAGGCATCACGTTGTTCTACCATTTCAAAATATCTAGGCATAGCAAGTTATTAAAAAGTTATTTCCTTTGCATGGGTGGCTAGCTAAATGTGTGAGTAGGTAAATTAATATGGGTGTGATGAAGGGTAAAAGATAAAAATATTCTATAAAATGTTTAAAATAAGGTAAAAGGGTGGGTATATATAGGCTAAAATTTGAAACTAAGTAACTAACTAGCATACTAGTTACAAATGTTACCTAGTAGCACTGAATTCCCAACATGCAGTTGAGCAAAATCCATGTTGATCGACCAGACCAAATGATATCTCTAAGATAAGCATCCAACCTCATTATTTTATTCCATCATTTGACATCAATGGTCTACACCATCATCTGGCATAAATGTTTAGACTTGTCATTCAACACCACCATTTAATAGCCATCATTTGACACTAATGTTTGACACAAACCATTTGGCACCCACCATTTTAAATCCACTTTTTGACTCCCACTATTCAACACCCATTGTTCATCACCCACTATTTATTAGCCACCATTTGGCACCAACTATTTTTCATTCACCATTCAACATCTTTCTTTTGGTACAACTGAATGATGGTATGGAAAAATAATAAAAATAAATATTCTAAAATATGTTTACTTTCACTCATCATTAATCTTGATGGATTATCCATCACCCATATAGGACTTATCATGCCTACAAATTAGTTTTCCATAGATTCTCTACTGAATTCTAATAGGTTTCTTATAGTGCCTCTTAAAATTACCCCTGGATCCATTTAAGACTTAATAACATCTCCAAAGCTTGGTACTAATAGCTAGGAAAGAAGTGAATGTACTCTACATAGGGGACATGACTCAATTAAACCCAATACTTTATCCAATTCTTTGACACATTTAATAGGCCATTAATCAAAAGAGAGCATGTTATGAAATGACTAAAAAATCACTACTTTCAAATCCTCCACTATTCCCCTCAAACTATCATATTAGGCTTGAAGTTTACATATGCGATGAGGGTCCTTTGGCCAATCCTCCCAAGAAATTTTAACTTTTATTTATTCAACCTATAATATGCATTGATTGTAAAAAAAATATGTAGTTTAATTAGCCTCTTGATAACAATGAGAATCCACATAATAAGAAAAAGAATTTAGGATTTCCCAATCATGGTTGAGGATATTCCTAATGTATCAAACACATGCCTTCCTATATCATAAGGCCTACATCAAATCTATGGAATATAATTTAAATATCACATTCTCAATGTCGTATTAGTCAACCAAGTCTACCCCAAGGCAAGGGATTTAGCCTCAGCTTCATTATTGGTCCTATTGACCAACTTGAGAGATGTGTCGCAAATAAGGGACCCAATACGATCTCCGATGACACATCCTACCCTATAAGTAATATGATTACCCTACACAACCATACCATAATTGAGTTTGAATACTAGTGGAGGAGGGATCCAAACTGAATATGCATTCTTCATTTCCCTTTTTCCAAAAATGCTATACCTATTACTACGAGTTTAATACAATATTATTATCCAATATTTATTTTAAATTGTATTCAAATCCTAGTTTGAATATGATTCATATTTCATTTGATTTAATGTTAAAAATGGAATAAAAATATTCTCCTTATGTTTTGAATGATAGTAATTAGTATTAGAAAGATGATTAATTTTTTTATTAATCTAGTGAGGATGATCTAATTTAAAATTTAGGAAACAATAATTTGAAGTATCAAAACATGTAAAAATTCTAATTATATGAATGTTTTGGTGTTTATTTATATTTATTTGACCCCTCATCCATATTAAATTCTAAATTTTACTAAAAAATAAGTTACTATGAATAAATGCATCAATACTATGTAAATTACCTTAGATAAACTTTGTTATAAATTTCTCAATGTATGAAATAACATGTTGATTATTTTATTGAATATAATGTGAATATTAATGATGAAAATTAGAATGTTCACACTTCTTATTTTAATGAAATTGTTTAAAATATTGACATTAATAAACATGGTGATATTTCTACTTTTTTCCATAAAATAAAATGTTGAGAATGATTGTGTTCCTACACTTTCTAAAAATAATTATTGTAAAATAATGCTTCACATGAAAATGTAGGAAATGGATAGCTTCAAACTTCTTCTTTGAATAATTATAACAATGAATTTATTAAAAACATAAATCATCGTGTCTTTAAATTATTTTCTTTCTTCACTCAAGTTATAAAAATAATGAAACACATAGCTAGTGAGACTTCTTCATGTATGTTAAATGATGCTCATATTCTTTGTGATGATGTTACTTTTCATTCCAGCCATAAAGAAACTATGTTTGAAAATGATAATGATGATGATGATGATGATGATGATGATGATAATAATAATAATAATAATAATAATAATAATAATAATAATAATAATAATAATAATAATAATAATAATAATAATAATAATATCAAACCCCTGGACTATACATACTTTCGTTTTACCAACTTTTGAGATTATTACCATGATGCATGTAATAGGAAAATTACAAAGATGATTAAAAGCTTTATCTTTAATGTTTTTTGTGTATAGTTATTGAGATGAATCTAAATCTAAATCTAGATATGAACAATCTAGAATGAGTATAATTTGGAATTATTTTATCTTATGTGATTTTATAATTCCTAAGTTTTCCTTATATGATTAGGATGGATATCCTTACTTACATCTTAAGTAGATTTGCATTTCTCTTGAAAAATATCATTTTAATGATAAAATATATATTAATAAATATCATAAAAGCTTAACATGTGATGACTTAAATTGATTGAGTACTCTAAGTAGTATTTTCTTATGTACCTTACTTGAATTGGAAGATAATTAACTATCATTATTCAAAAATAATAAGGGATGAAATGCTATACTTAATCACATTCAATATTTTCACCAAGGAAAATATGAGACTATTAATGAATATATTCTAAGATTGAAGGTTATCATGCACCACTTGATATATCAACAAACAAATATGTATAAAAAATGTATTTTTAGTATAATTTATTTTCTTACATTAAAACATAAAGATATATATCATTCTTATGAATATTTTAAATATATTTTTTACTAGGATGATATTTTATGATCACATTTACTTAACTATGATATTTATCCTTCACAATATTATTCTATTCATCATACTATTATTCCTAAAATCAGCCATGAAATAATCAAGATAAATTATGAATCATTATCTAATCTTGAAAATATACCTAAAATAATTTCATTGTCTTTCGTTATAAAATCATGGAAATTTTACAAGCTTAAATAATGTAAAATTACCACATTAAAAAATTACTTGATAAGAATATGACTTTTAGGCCTTATATTAAGTATTATAATTGAATCTATTTTTCACAAACATTTCATTCAATATTATTTTACACCACATTTATAGTTCCTATCATATTTTTCAATAATTCCACATGAACCACATCATTTAACATTACATTGTTATATATGTCCAATGTGTATGTGACATCCAAACCTTCTTTTGAACCCAATATGACCCATAATTATTTTTCACAAAATTTGGATTCTCTCATACTTCAATTTCTTATACCTTTATATTTGTATCCATGTAGACATAATGAACCCAATCTAAAACCCCCTCTATGCCATTTGGATATCTGCTTGTTGCTTCATCTTATTGGTACTCACTACAAAGTTTTCTCTCAAAATATGCATAATATATTGATTCTCTTTCAATAATTCCTCAATTGTTTGGACATTTCCCATTTGAATAAGATAATTCAATTAAAAGGGTGCCGATTACCCATAATATTAATTGAAATTTCTATTTTTTATTAAATTATAAATCACATTGGACAAGTACTCATCCGAATGTAGCCATTCTATCAGCTCACTTTACTTATCCCCTACATACGTTCTTAGATGCCATCCGAAGAGCTTGTCCATCACTAATTTTTACTATATTTTTTGGGATGATATGTTATTCTCTATTTAAATTTAAAACTTACATTTATAAAATACTACTATAAAAATTGACTTTCAAAACATAGATATTGATTAAAAATATTTTTTTAGGGATCATGTGTTGCTTAATCAGATGTTGGAAACATACAATTTTCCAATATTAGGATCATTTAATATTTCTTTTATTACTGGAATAAAATGTGCATTCTTCACCTATATATATATATATATATATATATATATATATATATATATATATGTATATATATATATATATGTATATATATATACATATATATATATATGTATATATATATGTATATATATATATATATATATATATATATATATATGTATATATATATATGTATATGTATATGTATATGTATATATATATATATATATGTATATATATATATATATATATATGTATATATATATATATATATATGTATATATATATATATATATATATATATATATGTATATATATATATATATATATATATATATATATATATAACCACAAAAAATTCATCCTTACCCTCAAATATGGGTAGACCCAAGATAACACACATTGACACAAATTCACACTTTTGATCTAGAACCAAATTTGGCTAAAATATACCTATCTAAGGAATAATATCAACATTAGAAAAAGAAACTTATGGATTAATGATGTTGAAACTATTTAAAACCAACACATTAGTTTTAAATAGTATCATTATGATGAATCTATAAGTTTCTTTTTCAAATTAGCATCATCATGGAAATATACATAATTTAATATTATCCTTGTTTTATTCCAAAATGATAGAATTAGATATAGATTCTAAAATATATGCCTTCACAACTTTCCAAAAAAATATCATTGATGTTTCAATATATTTTTTTATAACCTAACATGGCTTGTAGTTAGAGACTCTGGGTCATATTTTACCAAAATATAAATAAATGGAAAATAACCCATTAATTAAATTTTCCCTTAGAAAAATATTATTCCTTTAATATTTGACTAAGCATTACTATTTCCCACATATACAATTTACTTTCTGATTTTTGTTGAGATAATGTGATTTGAGTAGTTTTATTAAAGGTCATGTATCCAAGCAAGTTTATTTATACACATTCGCTACAATAACAGTGTTTATTCTTTCAAAGACAAAGTTTTTTACACTCAATTGTATTTTCCATTATTATAAAGGATCTCAAAATCATATGATTGAAATAAATGAATACATTTTTATTTATCCACTATACATTTACCTTTAATTAGCAAGTGCTTATGTTTGAGGAGGTTGTACTTAAAGAAGAACCAAATTCCCCAAAAAAAATTATTTATTTTATATCACATTCATGATCCTTCAATATACTTAATATATATGGTCATCCTTCATTGTGTTCATTAAATTTCCTACTTTAAGATTCAATTATGTGGTCATTTTGACAAGTAAATATCTTCATTCTAGGTCAAAAAAATAGACTAAACTATAAAATATTTTGAATAATTACAATTTACTAATTTTTTAGTAGAGTTTAGATACCCATTTATATACTCAAAGGATTTTGGTTCCATTGTGGACCACTTGAATGAATTCTTCTGGGTGAGGTTAGTCTAGGGACATGCTATTGTTGATGATTTCCTTATGAATCTCTTGTAGAATCATGCAAATATTAGGAAACTAAATTTATTGTTAATATTATTAGGTGAATTTTAATCATATTTAGGATTGATATTTGTAGGGTCAGTGTTAAACCCCTCAGTATAAATAACATGACCAAGGCATTATAAATATGTTCTAGTGAGTTCACATTTAAATTCCCTTGCAAGAAAATTATCATTAGATAGTATATCCAACATAGTATCTAAATTATTATGATGGTATGCCAATAAATTAATATAAATAAAAATTTACACAAGAAATTAATGAATATATTACAAAAACTATTGAAACATTGCAGGAGTATTGCTAACATAAAATGGCATGACCCTAAATTTCTAGTTGCCTTATTACACTTTTAAGGAATTATTATAATTTTATTTAATAAATACTAGTATTTGATGGTATCCAAATATGATAAATATCTATGAAAACCACTTCACCCCATAAAATGTCTATTAGATCATCAATCTTTGACACTGGAAATTTATTTTTAATTGTTATTTAAATTTGTGGACCTATAATAGATGTAAATTTTATACCATCCATCCTTATCCATAGATAATAATCCCTGTGTATCTCATGGGTTCTTACTCTAGATGATAATGCCAACCTCCAAGAGTTAAATTTTCAAATTTTCTATCTCTAATTTCTAAACATTCTCATATCTACAAGGGTGCATAATCATTGGTACCTTTTTAGTGCTAGTCTCAATCATGTGATAAAAATACCTATGTCACAACAAAATCTTTGGTATATCCTAGAAAACTAACATGTATTTACATTGAAAATTTAGAAACTCTAGATATTGTATATGTGGGATTGATGATTAAACATCTATAGTATAAAGGTGAGACATTAAGATAAAATGCCCTTCTTCAAAATTTTGTTCCTCTAACTAGAATCAACTCCTTTGATATCCCTCAAAGGAAATAAATTGATAATTTTTCATTATCCCATTGATTAAAAGTATAAACATATAACCTATAAAATAACATCCATAACCCCAATATCAATAATAATTAATGTATTTTTTTAGTACATAGTAATCCACTATAAATTCCAAATTATGGACTACTCTTATGTATTTAATACTTTACTGTCCTATAACGTGAATGGGGAAATTTTGAGAAGTGACTAAATGGACACCTAAAATATGGAATTGTTTCTTGTATATAACAATTAAGTGTAATTCCTAGATCATCCATGACTAGTAGTTGAGATTTATTAATGTGTGAAAATAAATTTAATGTGTCTATATGGTACAAACCTAACATTATAAAAAGTGACACAAAAAAATCCATTTTTATTTTATACAAAGATACATATCTTCAAGTTCACACCCTATGTTAGGTTTCTCAAAGATGTCTTTATTATTTAAATTTAATTAATATCTCATAAAAACACTCGTTATATATCATAAAACATTTAGTTTGGTTATATAGATGACCCTTGCTCCATGATTTAGAACACTTAATACATGTGATTACAATAATGGACATAGGGGTAGACTCATGACTGGGGTATTTATTTTTCATATTCCAAACTAAAATATATATTGGTGATATTCCCTATCATTTTATTTTTTATGGCATCAATATGATTTTATAATATTTTAGCTATAATAGGAGCCCTTCTAAAAGAGTTTAGTTCAAACAACCCAACATCTACTTCAATTTCATCTCATGATTTTAAAATATATATCATTTAAAATAACTTTAAAGAGAGATCGATATTATACTCCAAAATATGTTTCTTCATGTATATGACTTAAAAGACATATATTTATAAAATATGTGCATCAACTAGGTATCACAAGGTTCATCCTAGTCATGATCTAATATTTCTAAGATTTATAAAAGATCACAAATTCTTCCATGAGGTTTTCGTAATACTATCTCTTCCCTCATGTGTGTAAAATACCATCCAAATGTTATAGAGACATGTTCAACTTGGCATATTTTCTTTTAGTATTTCATATGATAAAGGTTAGTTTATTTTTTCTCAACCATATATGTACCTATATCTTACCTCAAAACACATATTATGGGATATTAATTTGTATCTTAAACTAAGTGTTATGAAATATATTTTTTCTCCTTATCTTCTTATTCTTCCTCTTTCTATTGATGTGGATCCATTTTTAAAAATTACTTTAGGGTTTTAAACCCCCTCTTCATTATTTGTATACTTTATCTATCTTCCCAATGAAATATTATCCTTTAAAAAAAATACATAATATCCACTTTTTTCATGAAATTTATGATATTTCTTGAATAAGCACTTGCCCACTTGCTGATTCAAAATAAATAGACCTACTTCTAAAGGCCATAAACTTTGACCCATAGCTCTGTTTGAGCTCTTCCACATGACAAAATAATTGTATCAAAAATATTGTGCCAAAATGGCTTAGCATTATTTTTTATATTTTTTTGACACTTTATGTGACTACTTGAGGGTCCAAAATAATGATTTAATGATTTTTTGGGTTTTTATTTTTTATTTTTAAAAATTGTATATTTTTAGAACCAGCTATCAAATTCAATTGAATTTTATTTCATAATCTAATTTTAGTGTTTAAGATATTTTGGGAGATTTTTTATTTATTTTGGGAGTTTTAAAAATAGGCATTTTTTTCAGATTTTAGTTTTTTTTTCAAATTTTGCATGTAAACTCTAACTTCTAAGTTGAGGCTTATTTAAGCATTGTTTAAACTTTTAATTATTTCAAATAAGTAATATGAATCAATTTTGAGTATTCTTTTAAGATCTTGGCCTATTGGTAATTTTTTTGTCCTTCTTAGTTTTTGGTTTCATTATCTAGTATCAAACCATGCTTGAATATTGGAGGAGAGAAGAATGGCAAGAGGACGATAAGGTATGGTACAAATAAACTAAACTATATAATATCTATAGAAGCAAGTTTAGCAATTAACAAAGGTTATCACCAATCAGTAGAGAAGAGATGGTGTTGATGAGGAAGACATGTATCATAATGAAGAAGTTCAACAAGAAGAAGAACAATAAGAGCATCAACCATCAATGGAAGAGATGATTGTTTAGGATTTAAAATTATGTAATAAAGGAATCAAGGTTGATTTTCCATATTATGGAGGTAGTTTAAAACCATAAGTGTTGATAAATTGGATGAATATCATGGATAATTTCTTCAAGTGAAAGATTATGAGAGAAGACAAGAAGGTAAAGTTTGCATACATGAAATTGAAAGGTCATGAAATGATTTAGTGGGATCACCTACAAACATAGAGATAGATAAAAGGTAAAAATAAGGTTAATTCATGGAAAAATATGGAGAAGAAGATGAGGGAGAAATTTCTTCCTATGTATTATGCACAAACCCTATGCAGAAGATTTCAGAATTTGACACATAAAGATCATAGTATACAGGAGTATATAGATGGATTTTATAAAATTTCCATATGAGTTAAGCATGATGAAATAGAAGAGTAGATGGTTTCAAGATATGTAAATGGTTTAAGTTTTTCTATTCAAGATGAATTAAGCATGCATAGACACTTAATATGGAAGAGGATTATCAATTAGATTTGAAGGTAGAAGAAAAACAAAATAGATAAAATTTTAGAAAGATATATATTGGTCCTAGAAGAGGTAGATCTCTTCCAAAAAGGGGACAAGGTCGGTTAAATTCCACCAGAGGTGGATTTAATGCTAATAAAGGTGAATCATCATGTGGTTCAAAAAGACAAGATGATAATAGGCAAGGGTTACAATACCAACAAAGAGGAAGAAGATTTTAAAGAGGATAAAGTTACACTAGTGCTAGAGGATGGTTTACAAATCAATGTAGATCTTATGTCTATTATAGATGTGGAGAAGAATGTCATAGAGAATTTGAGTGTCTAAACTATCAAGATCAAGAAAGGAGGCAAGAAGATCATCCAAGAGTAAATCCAGTTGAGGCTGAAATAGAAGAACAAAATATTGAAGGTGTACCTATATAAGTAGGAGAGAATCTCATGATGAGAATAACTATGATCACTCTAAGGAACAAGTGCAGAGTAAAGAAGGTGGTGATGCATGGCTATGATCAAATATTTTTCAAAAAATATGTACATTAGGTGGAAATGTATGCAAAGTAAATATAAATGGTAGTAGTTGTGAAACTATGGTTTCTAAAGAAATTATTGAGAAAGTAAATCTACAATGTTAAAATCATCCTCACCCTTATTGTATTTCATGGTTTAAGAAATGGAATGAGGTTACAGTATATAAAAGGTGACTAATCAAATTTTCTCTAGGAAAAACTTATAATGATAAAATATGGTATGATATTATTCTAATGGATGCATAGCATATGCTATTGGGAGGCCATGGTAATTTTACAAGAAAGTAGTTCATGATGGATCAAAGAAAACGTAGACTTTTTGTAAAGGTGAGACAAAGGTAGTTTTGTTACCTCTTAAAGAGGAAAAGAAGATAGAAAGCATGATTTGTACTAAAGAATTTATCCAATATATGAATGTAACAAGTTGTTTTTATGAACTAGTAGTAAAGAAAAAATAAATAGAAATGGTGTCAATTCCAATAGAAGCAACAAGAGTGTTGAAATAATATGTAGATGTTATTCCTGATAAGTTACTAGATGGTTTTCCATCAAAAAGAGATATTTAGTATCACATTGATTTGATTCCAACATCGGCTCTATTCAATCATGTAACTTATAGGATGAGTCTAATAGAACATGTACAATTAAATAAATAGGTTACTGAATTACTAAGGAAGAAGGTAATAAGGGAGAGTATGAGTCCATATGCAACACCAACGTTGCTAACTCCAAATAAAGATGGACAATAGAAAATGTGTGTAGATAGTAGAGTAATTAATAAAATTATAATAAAGTATAGTTTTTTTAAACCTCATTTAGATGATATGATGGATCTGTTTGTAAGAGAAAAATATTTTACCAACATTAATCTAAGGAGTGGCTATTATCATATTCAAAATCATGAAGGAGATGAGTGGAAAACTACATTGAAAACTAGGGATGGCTTATATGAGTTTATGGTGATACCATTCAGATTATCTCATGCACCTAGCACATTTATGAGGGTGATGAATATAATGCTATGATAATATCTTGGTAAGTTTGTGGATGTTTATTTTGATGATATTTTAATATTCAGTAAAATAAAGAACACTTATAATATTTAATAATGATAATATATTTATTAATAAAGAAGAAGTTCTATACAAATTTGAAGAAGTATAGGTTTATGCAAAATAGTTTGGTATTTTATGAATTTGTAGATTCAATAGATGGTGTGAAAATAGATGAAAAAAATATAAAAGCAATTTTTGAGTGGCCTATTCCAAGAAGCATTACAGAGGTAAGAAGTTTCCATGGTTTAGAAACATTTTACAAAAAAAATTATTAAAAACTTTAGTATTATTATGGCACCAATAACAAATTCCATGAGAGGGAAAGAATTTTCATGGACTAGAAAAGCCACAAACAGTTTTGAAATCTTGAAGAAAAAGATTACAAAAAGACCAATTTTAGCATTACCATATTTTTAAAAAGTGTTTGAAGTTGATTGTGATGCTTCATTTGTGGAAATTGGTGTTACGTTGAGTCAAGAAGGAAAGCCAATAGCATAATTCCGTGATAAATTCAATGAGGTAAGAACAAAGTATTCTACTTATGATGTTAAATTTTATGTCATTGTATAAGCATTGAGACATTGGAGGCATTATCTTGTGCCTAAGTAGTTTATACTATTTACAGATCATAAGGATTTAAAGTATGCAAATATAGAAAATAAGTTAAATATTAGGCATGCAAAGTGGGTTTCTTTCCTTCAGGGATATACTTTTGTGTTGAATCATAAATTAGGAAAATAGAATCAAGTAGTTGATTCATTGAGAAGGAAGGTAGCATTATTAACTACTATGGTAAGTGAAGTAGTTGGATTTAAACCTACTAACTAATTATATGATACTAATACATATTTTAGCAAGGTAGTTGAGAAGTACAATAATCTATTAATAGGTGGGACATATGTTATTTATGACGAATATCTTATGCAAGAAGCTTATCTTTTCCAAAGGAAACAATTATGCAATCCAGTTGGGTCTCTATGAGATAATATAATAAGAGAATTACATAGTGGTGGTTTCACTCAACGATTTGGTAAGATGAAGACAATATATTTTGTGGAGGAAAAAAATTTGGCCAAAGATGAAGAGAGGTGTGCCAAGGTATGTTTCAGGGTGCAGAATATGTTAGGTAGCTAAAGGACATGCATAAAATACTAAACTTTACATGCCATTACCAATTCTAAGAGGGTCATGGACATATTTAAATATAGATTTTATGTTCGGATTGCCAAAAAAATATAAAGCTAATGATTTAATTTTTATTATTATCGATAAATTTTTTAAAATAGTTCATTTCATTGCATGTAAGAAAACCAATGATGCCACTAGGGTTGTAGAATTATTTTTTATGGATATTGTGATATTACATAGTGTTTCAAAAAATGAACAAGTAAAAATTATGAATAAGATATTGAAAAATTTATTAAGATACATAGTGGGAGGGAAGCTAAAGCAATGGGACCTTGCTTTACCACAAGCTGAGTTTGTATATAATAGTTTAATGAATACATCAGTAGGAAAATAACCATTTCAAATTATTTATGAAATAAATCCTATCATTATTTTGGATTTGTTATAATTATCAATTATAAATCAAATTAGTGATGATGTGAAAGCATTTGTAGAGAATATGTAATAGTTTTAAGAAAGAGTAAGAAGAAATTTGCAGGAAAGTAATGAAAAATATAAAGATAAAATAGATGTTAGAAGAAGATCAAAGGTATTTCAAGGAAAGTTAGTAATGGTTTACTTGATGTAAGAAATATTTTAAAAGGTAAATACAACAAGTTGAAGTACAAACAAATCGGACCTTGCAAAATTGTGAAGAAAATCAATGATAATGCATATGAGGTGAGTTTAACATAAAATTTTGATATATATATATCTAGTATTTAATGTTTATGATTTTTATGAATTCCATGGAGAGGATGGTGAAGGTGATAAAGGTGAAGAATTAAATTGGGATCATCAAGTTCCAAAGAAGAAGAAAGAGAAAATAGTGTAGGTTTTGGATATGATGATAGTGAGCACAAGGAAAATAAATTATAATAGGTATTTGGTGTAGTGAGAAGGCATGAAACAAAAATACAACACTTGGATTATATAATATAAGTTGAAAAAGATTGACAAGAAAGAATGGTAGTAATATAATCAGGACAACTCATAGGAGATGAGTTATTTTCAACTAGGGGAGAATGATGCTAAAAGGATAGACCAACTTCTAGAGGCCATAACTTCTGACTCATAGCTCTGTTTGAGCTGTTTCAACACCAAAATGACTATATCAAAAAGTTTTTTATTGTGTTAAGTAATTTTAACATCTTATCGAGATTTTTGATATTTTTTAGAGGTTGTACGTGATCATCTAAGGGTCCAAAATTATGATTTAATGATTTTTTTTGGGTTTTTTCTAATCTTAGAAATTGTATACTTTTAGAAATGGACACCCACTTCATTTTAATTTCTTCCGTAGTCTAATTATAGTATTTAGAATATTTTGGGATATTGGAGTTTTAAAAACGGACCTTTTTTTTAGATTTTTTTTTTGAATTATGCATGTAAACTCTAATTTTTAAGTTGAGGCTTATTTAAACATGGTTTGGTTTTGTAATTATTTCAATCAATAAATATGAATCAATTCTGAGTATTTTTTCAAGATCTTGGCCTATTGCTAATTTTTTTGTTCTTGTTAGTTTTTGGTTTCATTACTTGCCCACCAATATTTTGTAAGTAGATAAAAAAATATATTAAGCTCTAAAACCTGTAATATCCCCTATTTCCCTTGAATTCTGAAACTGAATATTTTTTTGACTATTTCTCTATATTTTTCTTTTTGATATTTTGGATGAATAAAGATACGATTTTTCAAGATAAATTCAATTAAATAAATAGACAGTAGTATAATCTATCAACTGGTTAATTAGTGCTCTTATTATTCTCCTGGATGATTACAATATTAAGTCTCTGTCATGCATATAAATTAATATAGAATACTGTCTTAAAAACCTATATTTTCCACAAACTAGAAATAAACCCTAGATCTGGTATGTCTCGGGTTGCTATGTCAAAAAAATATAGTCATTGATGCTAGTTGTTCTACCACCATCGGTCAATATACTGCCGATGTCGGTCACTATCAGTCAGCTACTCTATCAACGTCGATATGCAGTCGGCCAATGTTGGTCTCTAGCCTGCCGATGTCAATCTCTAGGTCCTTGCGACACTGTCTGGCCTACTGTAGAATGGTATAGATTTGCACAGATCTGTACAGACTTCTTACAACTACCAATACAATATAGCACAACCTATATGCTGGACACTTGATCTCAAGAAATATGGCTCTAATATGAAAGATCTTTATTTGTGCAATATCTGAATCAAAACCTAATAAAATAAATCCTTGTAAATTCCTGTGATAACTTCTGTGTGAAGTTATCTCTCAGCCTAGCAATAGATCAGTTGATATCTCACAGCCTCTAAATTTCACATACTGAAGAGGGCATGGTCTTCAATGCAGATAGAATATTGGAACCCTTGGCTCAGTCTTCTCAAGAAAATCCTTAGCAAAAATTGTCTTTAATCAATAATCCATAATATTATGACTCTCCTCCCAATGAGAAACCCTTATATCCTCCAAAAAGGTGTGCTTTCCCTAATTAGGGTTTCAGAATTAAGAATTAGGGTTTCATAACTAAAAATAGGCCAAATAATTAATATTTGATTAAATCAATCAAATATTAATATCTCCCTCAATACATGTCGGATCCTCAAACCGTCTGAAGCTAGTGAATTAGGGAGTGATTCTGCACATGACCATACCATAAAAGGGATGCTCTGTTGAGTGATAAAAATCCCTATATAATAAGAGCTCAGGCAAACATGTTTGAAAGAGCCTGAACGAAAGCCAACTAGACAAATTTTGCTAATCAAAGCCAAGCCAAGCTCCACCATGACCCCTTATCCATCCTATCAGGCTACGAGGGTTACATAGTAGGCTAACCATCAACTCTAAAGATGTCAACTAAAAAGGGGACATGAAAATCCTCCCCTCCTAAAATTGCTTGCCCTCAAGCAATCACTGAATGATAAACCAATCAATCCACCTGGATCCCAAATGTAGTCATGATATCCACCACTGTCAATCAACACAAACTCCATGCCATGTCCATCATAACTCTCATCCACTGGCATCACATCATCCCTAGTACCAAGATAAGGATCCCAACATCCAATCCATGAATGGAAATCAACTGGTAACTCAAGTAAATTCCTCACCTGAATAATATCTAAATTATGAATGTGAATGCTAGACATACTCATATCATCATCAACATGTGACCCGACTGTAACAAAAAGCTGAGTCCCTACCACATGTGGTAACTCCTAAACTAAACTCACCTCAAGACAAACCTCGTCCACATGTCTCTCCTCTATTGGTGCCAATGTGCACTCGACAGTGCACTCTCCCATATCATGTGGTATGAGTCTCTCCATCTAATGAAAAAACATATTTTTGATGTTGCTACCTCGTATTGCCTTAAGAATATGTGTCTTCCCACCAACATCAAAATGAACCTCCATGTCTTTGAGATGAAGAGTGACTTCCTCAAGGGAATGAAGCCACTTCATACCCATGACTAAGTCTATATCCCCCATGTTCACCACATAATAATCCGCCTTGAACTCATAGTTGTTCAAGCACAATGGGAGGTCTCTAATCATCCCCTCACACCTAAGAGTGTGACCATCAGCCACCTTAACTCTAATGCCCTCGAAATACTTGGTAGTGAGTCCACACTTCTCCAAAAATCTAGCATCTATAAAATTATGTGTGGCTCCTATATCAAGAAGGGTGATGACCCTCTATCCTGCCAAAACTCTATAGAGTCTGAATGAATCATCTGAATGTATGCTGGATAGGTGTGCCTCCTATATGTGAAGCTCTAAATCTACCTCTACCTTAGGCTCTAAAGCCTTTGCCTTTGGCTCCTCAAAACTATCCTGCTATTTGGAATCTTCTAATTTCAAATCCTCATAATACGCCCACATCACACGATTTGCCTTGCCCTTAGGCCTCAAAGGTCAATCATGATTGGCATCATATGGACCTTTGTAGTAGAAGCAAAGCTTTTTCCTATGTAGATCATTAAGAGCCTCTCAATCCAAAGGTGGTGCTGCTGGGTTGGCCTTTGAATCATTCTTAACACCTGATTTATCTTTGTTGAAATCTAATCCCTCACTATCTCCGTTGGAGAACTTATAGTCCTTGGATGAAGAAGTACCTCTGGAGTTAAATTTATTGGATGGGGCTACCATCTCCATACTACGCGCCTTCTTCATAGCTACATGTAATGAAGGAAGATCAAAGCCTTTAATCTAACCTCTCAATGGTTCTATCAATCCCTCCATGAAGAGCACTACAAGTCACCTCTCTGAAATGTCAAGAACCATCACTGATAACTTTTGGAAGTCACCAATGTAATACTCTAGACTGCCACTCTGGCACAACTGTGCCAACTCTCAAAAATAGGATTTTGGATCCCTCCTGTCAAAATGCTACACTAGCCTATCCACAAACTCTTGCTAAGATGTGATCTGATCATGATGGAGTGTCACCATCCCGTCATGCCACCAATCGTGAGCTAATCCCTCAAGATGTAGTGTCGCATATCTGATAACATCTCCCTCAACCATCAGATGTAATGTGAGAATTGTGTCTAGCTTACTAATCTAGGCCTGCGATGTGACCTTGCCACTATCGTCAAACATTGCTAGTGTGAGCCTACTCGTAGCATGCTTCAGATCATTATTCTGGTGTCTAGGTCTCCAATCCTGTCAACCTCGGTTATGCTCTCTCCTTTGTGTGATGAACTGGTCCAAAGTAATCCTCTCTCTGACCTCAGGTGATAATAACTCCCACTCCTCATTCACTACCATAAGTGTGTCAGCAAATAGGGGATCTCCTGCTACCTCCTCTGTTGGAGCCTCTGGTTCCTCCTAAACAAACATAGACCGTGTAGGCCTATCAGTTGTCCTAGAATGGGTCAGTTGTGGTCTCTGATTAATAGTAGCACTCATGTTATCTCCATGCTCCCCATTCTGTCGAACAGGTAGGCTCATCCTCTTTACCATAGTAGTGAGTGCCTGTAGTGCCTGTGTCATCTGCTACTACCCTATAACCATAACACAGAAGAACTCTCTAGTGTCATTATCATCATTATTCATGTGGCCCCTGGGTTGGCTACCCTCATGCCTCTCACTCATGGTGATTGGCTGTTGTTTTATAACTTGAGTGCCTTCAAGCAAGGTTCTACTGCATGTGAAATACCTACATGGTCCCAATTCTCGTGACTGCATAAGATCTCTAAACCCTCAAGATAGCAGGATTTAGCTTTGATACCACTTTAATATCCCTTGTTGCCCTTGAATTCTGAAAATAAATATTTTTTGACTATTTCTCTATATTTTGCTTTTTGATATTTTGCATGAATAAAGATACGATTTTGAAAGATAAATTCAATTAAATAAATAAACAGTAGTATAATCTATCAACTGGCTAATCAGTGCTCTTATTATTCTCCTAGATGATTACAATATTGAGTCTCTGTCATGCATATAAATTAATATAGAATACTATCTTAAAAACATGAATTTTTCACAAATTGGAAATAAACCCTGTATCTAGTACGTCTTGGGTTGCTGTGTCAAAAATCATAGTCACTGACATTGGTTGTTTTACCACCATCGGTCGATATACTGCCGACATTGGTCACTGTCGGTCAGCTACTCTACTGACATCGGTATGTAGTCGGCCGATGTCGGTCTCTGGCTTGCCGATGTCGATCTCTGGGTCCCCTGCGGCATTGTTCAGCCTGATGTAGAATGGTACAAATTTGCATGGATCTGTATGTTGGACACTTGATCTCAAGAAATATGGCTCTAATATGGAAGATCTTTTTTTGTGCAATATCTGAATCAAACCCTAATAAAATAAATCCCTGTAAATACTTGTGATAACTTCTATGTGAAGTTATCTCTCAACCTAGCAATAGATTAGCTGATATCTCACAGCCTCTGAATCACACACACTAAAGAGGGCACGTTCTTCAATGTAGATAGAATACTAGAACCCTTGGCTTAGTCTTCTCAAGAAAATCCTTAGCAAAAATTGTCTTCAATCAATAATCCATAATATTATGACTCTCCTCCCAATGAGAAACCCTTATATCCTCCAAAAAGGTGTGCTTGCCCTAATTAGGGTTTCGTAATTAAGAATTAGGGTTTCATAATTAAAAATAGGCCAAATAATTAATATTTGATTAAATCAATCAAATATTAATATCTCCCTTAATACATGTAGGATCCTCAAACCGTCTAAAGCTGGTGAATCAGGGAGTGATTCCGCACATGACCATACCATAACAGGGATGCTCCGTTGAGTGATAAAATCCCTATATAATAGGAGCTCAAGCAAACGTGTCTAAAAGAGCCCAAATGAAAGCCAACTGGACAAATTCTTCTAATCGAAGCCAAGCCAAGCTCCACCATGACCCTCTGTCCATCCTATCAACCTACGAGGATCGCATAATAGGCTAACCATCAACTCTGAAGATGTCAACTGAAAAGGGGACATGACAAAACCACTTTATATGTTCTAAAATAAAAAAGATCAAATAATTGGAAAATATAATGTAACTATGTTTATAAATAAAAGACATTAAATTTACTTCCCTAAGAGTAGAATATCACTACAAATCTGACTATACCAAAATATCTCTAATGTAACATTAGTTATCTCTTACATTAAGTTGGTGTTCAAAAAAATATAATTTTTTTATGGGTTTCCCATTTTTGTATTTGACCTCTAAAGACCCCAAATAACCCATTGCTAACTCATGGGCCAACCATTAACAAAATTTAGGCACTCAATACATAACATAATAAAACTAATGTTAAACTAAGTGCATAAATATATTTTTCGTTTAAGTATACAATAAAATCTCTTAAATATCATAAACTAAAAAAAATTGAAAGTACAAAAATTATAATTTTATTTAAAAAATTTATAGGTTTCAGCCCATTAATGGTCAATATGCAGAGCACAAAATATTTTAGTCAATTTCAATAACATAATCTATTATTTGAGAAATATTACAAATATATAAGACTTGTCCTATAACAACTCCCCTTAATTATAGATTGGTTGTTTTAACAACTAACAACCACTATTTCATATATATCTTTATCTCTCATATATTAGTGTGTTTATAATAACACCTTCATTCTCTCTCCTAATTATAATATGTCCACATTAAAAATATTTTAACATTTCCTCTCCTAATATGAACGGACATGATTTTAACCTATAATACATCCAAATACAATATTAAAAAAAAAAAATTACAAAATATCTGATCATAGACTTATTTGAAGAGTTTATTTCAATACATAAAAAATTCCATTTACAAACTTAAAAATAAATTACTAGAAACTAAACAGTTTCAAAAAAAACTCACCAAAAAGTAAAATAAAGTAAAAACAAAACTTTAAAAAACCCACTACAAATTACATAAAAAATGAAATAAAAATAAATAAAACTTATAAAAACAAAACTTTAAAATAAAAACTAAAACTAAAACATATAAACTAAACAAACCAAAATAATTCAAATAAAAAAAGTTAAATTCCTAACACATAAAAATAAACCACATTAAAATAAAAGGTTAACATGACTTAAGCCACGTATTTACATTAAAAAAATCAAAAGTAAATTAACACGCGATCCAAAAAATAATCTAAATATAAAGCATTACGCAATAAAAAATCTATAAACAATATCAAAATAAATATATGACATATCACAAACTTAAAATAAAAGATAAATTCTTAAAATCCGTAGTATCTATTATTAATTCCCATTTCCCATGGTAATGGAGATTTTGACATCACGGCAATGTGGAAAGGATCTCAATATGGAATGCATATTATTTTTAGGTAATGAATGTCCAGTGGCCGTGGATCGAGATGTGGTTAGTGGACACCAAGTGGCGATGCTTTGAATCCATCATGATCGGAAGGCATGGAAGCTTGTGGAAGATGTTTGGAAAAGCCATGAACTGATTGTCAAACCATTTGCTGAGTTGGGAAACGAGCCAAATTCAAAAATCTTAATTGGATGTAGATCAAACTTGAATCAACCAAAGCAATAATGTTTACAGATAGCATATGAGATCCAGGACGAGTAATTAGAGATGATCGCAGATCTGCTAAAAGATGTAGCCGCCAAGTCAAATAATAATGGACAATATGTAAAGTTGTGTCGAGTCACGCAGAACTGAGGAGTCGTTGGGTTATACAAGCTATGAGGAGTCTGCCGGAGATCAATACAACTCTGTGTATACAAAAACCTATATATGTATATAACAACACAAAAATATATATGTATAATGTTTTTATTTTCTAATTTTCTTGAATGCATACAATGAATAGAATCGATTGAGCAAATAGTGCAGAGAGTGGACAGAACGGAAAGACAAGGGAGATACAAGTAGGTGGTGAGGCCATTGGGGTTACACGTTGTTTGCATTGCTAACCCAATGGCAATATGCAAGAAGGTTGAACAACAACAATGATGGCATTTTCTCATGGTTTGCATAGCATAACCATAGTGTTGTGTGGAAATACAATGAGTGGATGAAGCATTTTCCTCAGAGAGACTGGACACCTGCTCTGATACCACTTATGGGTTTTATCCCATTAATGGTCAATGTGCTCGCATAATATATTTTAATCAATCTCAATAACATAATATATTATTTGATAAATATTACAAATATATAAGACATGTCCTATAACAACTCCTATTAGTTATAGATTGGTTGTTTTAACAACTAACAACTAATATTTCGTATATATCTCTTTCTCTCCTATATTAGTGTGTGTATAATAACACATTTATTATCTCTCCTAAATATAATATGTTCACATTAAAAATATCCTAATAAAAATAATATGATTTATTACCTTTTGCTAAGATTCATGACTAGGAATATTTGTCACAAACATTTTATTCAAGAATATTTCATGATTATCATATAATAAAAAGCCTTAAGAATCCAAAATTAAACACATTACGAATGATAGTGCAATTGATAATGAGGGATCAAATGCAGAGATCCCTTTGGAAGTAGAGGAGTAGAAATAAGTTAATGACACACTTAGTTATGAGGAAAAGATCAATAAGGAGAGAGTTGTGGTGTTACAAGCGAGGACAAATGGAAATGAAGAGATTAGATCAAATATATCATCTTAGCCTCTCTTAAAAAGATAGGGCATGTTTGAATTAGAGCAAATACTAAATCAAGAAAAATCTCTGAAAATCTCCATCCCCATACTGCCAAATCCTTAAGTGAGAGGAGAAGGGAAAAATTTAATCAATATAAAGAAAGGGAAAGGTAAATTGGGTTTAAAACCCATAACAATGTATCTCAGATCTAACAAATAAAATCTGATGGGAGATGCCTTGTTGGTTTTTGTTTATTTTGTTTCTTTTTTTTCCGACAGTTATTGCTGAAAATTTTGGCATTTGTTACCAAATTTTTAATGTTTTTTTTGTTGTTCTTTTATTATATTTATTCAATCTTGTTTTGGTACCAAGTGTTGTGTGGCCTCAGTTTTGTGTGTCACTCCTTGGGTAAGAATCCCTAGTTCAAAAAAAAAAAAAAAAACCTTTTATCCTTAATTAAAAAAGTCATAAAATGAATAGCTACCATGCTTTAAATAGAAAAAGTAAGATCGTATTAATAGTTTTGGCCTTACATCATGTCTGTATGTGTACGTATCTATGCATATACATATATTTATTCACACACACACACACACACACACACACACACACACACATGCACACGCACGTGTGTGCATGCACGCACACGCATGTATGCACACACACATGCATTTAAAACCACATTTCACAATTAAAGCATACAATGTAAGAAATGTATGCAAAATTATGGTTCATATTGTATATCAAAAAATAAAATTCATAAGGTTAAGACACTTAAGCATAATGATGTGCTAATAAATGTTCTAAATGATGTTATAAATATTCCCACATGACGTGTAAAACATTTTCTTACTGGCATTTATATGCAATCACAACAAAGACAAGGGATCATGATAGATTAAAAAGCTAAAATAAATATTTAACCCTTATTTTCTTAATAAACTTGGATATTAAATTTAAAATCTAATACAAGTATCACTTCTTCTATGGAATATGTAACAATAGGATATATTCCATTGCCTATATGTATTAGTTCCCAAATATATCCTACATTATGAAATGTTATTCCATCATTTTTTATTGTTATTGGTAAAGGAGGGTTTTTAAATGTTCTCTTACCTTTTATATAAGAGTAGAAGATAAAGCATTTAAAGTCCAAAAGAATAACATCTTCCAGTGATGACCAAAACAAGCTGCAACGAGATTATAAACTAGTTACAAACCTATAGTATAATGAATTTTATAGGAGTGAAATATCATATTCAGTGGTTTTTTATCCTTCCTATAATTACTAAAGGCTATTAAAAGGAACTCATTGTTTCTATTATTTGAAAACTATTTTTAAATGAATTGGGAATAGATATACAATTTCATAGACATTAGATTAAATTATTATATTTTAATAAAATGGCAATTTTATGAATAATATTTATGCACATTCATCTATATGAAAGTGTTAAATTATAAAGAAAAATTAAATAAACAACCTTACATTGTTTTACAATTAATGGACTAAATAAATTCCAATGTATGAATTCATTTTTTATTTCAACAAAAAGGATTGAGGGCATAGTATTGACAAGGAAATGGAGGAGGAAAATTACAAATGCTTTTAACCTTCTTGTAGATTAGATGAAGAGTACTTTAAATATATATTGTGGGAAAAAAATGATAATAATTAATTCAAATTATTCACATACAAAGACGAGCCATGAAGTTGGATGTAATAAGATTCATTAAATCAAAGGTGAGCCTTAATGGCTTCGACCAACATAGTTTTATGCTTTTCCTAAATACATTAATAAATCATGGATAAATATTTATTAGTTATAAAGAGTCAAACCTCACATTAAATAAAAATAAATGTTTGAATGAATCATTCACACCCTCTTGAATTATTTTTATACTCAATATGTTTACCAATATTCCTTGTCTGGGACTATTTATGTGTTGTGTTTACCTCATGCCTTTTCTATACCAAAGTGTTTGGTTAATACAGGGCTTTCTAGATATTTGTTCTATCTACAGAAGGTAAGGCCTAAAATTTCTAAAGGTATATAGGGGATAGTGGTTAGTTTACAAGATTAAAGGAAATTTAATAATTCAAAGGAAAGTCTTTCAAAATTTAAAATGTTTTATTTTCTTTTAAATTTTGTAAAATCTAAACTTGTTCTCTCTTTTCTAAGAATCCATTATATGTATATATTTGATAATTTTTTTGGTCTAAAATCATACAGATTTTTATAAATGTAATTTATTTTATTTAAGAATTAAAAAAGGTTACATATTTTTTGTTTTTATAATAATTTTAAATATAACCAATAAAATTAAAATATTTAATAGGTTAAATAATTGATTAAATTTATATATATATATATATATATATATATATATATATATATATATATATATATATATATATATAATTTTATTACAAAAATTACAAAACAATTAAATAAATTAAGATTTTATCTTATCTAAAAAAAATGAGCTTGTAATGAGCCTATTAGATAAACAATAATAATAATTTTTGTGTTTCTTTTAATATAGGTATTATATTTTGATTAGAGCTCCAATTAATTTGGAACATAACTGGTAACCCAGATCCCCAAGTGATCATCTTTCATAATTACTAAATCTATCAATAGTGGTCAGGATCAGCCTGAGAATATGAATAATATCTAGAATTAACCCAATAATACTAAAGAATGAACATAAATAGACCAAAAATACTAATTAATGGCCATAATCGACACACCAATACCAATAATTGATCATAATTGGTCAAACAATAACAATAATCAACCACAATCGACCAAAGCATACCAATGATCGGCCACATTTGGCCTTCAATACTATACTAAGATTTTTAAACATGGGTGGTGCTTTAAAAACAAATTCACTTTGCCAACTTACCCATATCTCATCGATTAAAAATGTAATCTACATCTAAAGCTTAAAGGGGGTCAGTCTGGGTTTTTAATTCCTATCGAATGATCTATAACCGAACCACCCCACTACTATGTACATAAAACACATGGAGAATTTTAACCACTAACTCAAGGTGTCCCTATGGCCACTTTAGATTTTACCTGATGTGCAAATGCTACATCCCACACTTCATAGGTAAATCTAGGATTTAACCTGAGACCTGGATGACCTAAGTCATTGGTCCCATCCAGTCCATCTAACACTTGGAGGAAAATTTTGCATTTTTAATATTAATCAATATTTTAAATTTATAAATAAATTACAATTATTTTCTATAAACTTATTAATAAGTAGTAATTTCACATTTTTCATTACACTTTTTACCATATATTTTTTTTCATGACCCATTTACCAACTGATAGACAAACATTTAAACAAACATTAAAATTTAGTATTGAACTCATTTTAATAATATTAGTTTTATCTTTTTCATTATACATTTTACCATTATTTATTAAATAATAGATATAAGATTAAATCTTATAAATCTATAAAAAAAAAAAAGGCTAAAATCTTTTCGGTGAGAAAGGTTAATTTAAGTCAATAATTTATAAGTACTTTCTCAAACACCTTTGTTTGGTGTGGACTTATATTTACAAAAACAAATGAATTCAAATCTTATTCATAGTCAAATAATATATTCAATAAAAACAAGATTAAAAGGTTTAACTTGAAAGAGACTATAATAAATAAATAAATTGTAAGTTCCTTATTAAACATAAATTATTCATTTTACCTTTGATTAATTGTTTAAAATAATTAAATTTTATATTATTTTTTAATTGAAAACTATAAAACATATCCCATAAAAAAGGCATGTCTTAATTAATATAATTAAATAATATTTCTTATAAATCAATTTCTCAGAAATGGAAGTTGTAAAAACTGATAAGATTTTATTTTTTATTTCATTTTAAATAAAGTTTGAAATGGCCCATCTTTTTTTAATAAATAATAATATAAAATATTAAAATATTAATGAAACACCACTTCCATCAAAAATTGATACAAAGTTCAAATAGGTTGTAAACTAACTGTAGACCTAAAATCAAACAAAAATAAAACTTAAAAGACTATCTCCCTCATAATCTACTCTATTTTCAAGATTGAGGGGTTGTATTCAATGGTTATAGGTCCTTCTTAATGTCAAATTTGATCTTATTGTTCACAACTACCCAATCTTCTACATCCCCTTAATAAGGAAGTAAAGGTATAGAGATTTCAAGAGAATCTAAAGGATGAGAATTCAACGAAGAAACTACAGCAATGAAACCTTCACTTGGCTTAATCCCCCTACCTCAATTTTGATTCCTTCATAAATATTATTTAGGTTGGGTCCCTCTTACTTTGTTTAATTATCATCATTATTATTATCAAGAGTTAGTTGTACTGATTGAGGTGCTTCACGAGACTAAAACAATGAAACCCTCACTTGGATTTTTCAAGTGTGCAAGACTGAGGTATTACATAATCATAAAATATCATATATATTTCCTTGCTCTTTAATCTAGTAATGAAATTTCTACTTTGAAGGAAAGAAATAGCAACTTGGGTGTAGATATAATACTTTTCTTTGCTTGAGTTGAATTTGAGAGCTTTGCTAGATTTGGGTTTGAGTTTCTTGATGGTGACTAACATGTAACCAAGATCATGTTATAGTTTATAATCAATGCATATCATTTAGGTCAAATGTAATTTAAATATATTAAAATTGAAAGATCAAGGTTCAAGAGTACAAATGTGTGTCAATGTAATCACCTTGCCTATTGACAAGTTAATATTTTTAGAAGATGTATCATTGTAAGTCTCTAAAATTGAGATTAGGATAAATATACAAAAATATTTTAAATTTTATGTATCTAAGGATATATAAATAAATTTTGGATGGAACATGCCCCCAAATTTGAATAGAAAGTGAGTTTCCACCTAGTAGTTGAGATTAACTCAATCGTGCAACCCAATGATACTTGTAACCTCATGAGTTTAGTTAGTCATGTCCAAGCTAAAACTCATGCTTCACTCATATAGATAGCTTGTAAAATTAATATGTATAGTCTTGCATACTCTAGTTTATTTCATTAAATTTTTAAATATTTAGTAGAGGGTTTTACCATAATATATAAGAGTTTTTTCATCTCTTAGCTTCTTCCCCATATTTATCCAAGTCTTAATCTTCTCTTTAATCTTTCTTTATCTCTCTTTCTGTAGGGGATATAACAAAATCATTTCATCACCGTTCAATTTCATGTGTGGAAACTTTACTTCATTTTATTATTTTAGACTTATCCATTCTAACACATTTTCTATCTCATTTAAATACTAAATAAACTCCTCTAGATTAAAACTACCTCCATACTCTTCAAATTCCACTTTTGTTACTTCATTCATTACATCTAAGGTAATAACCATCCTTTCTCTAATTGATGGTGGTTTTATCATTTTTTCTCTTCTTGGTGAATTTCATCCTAAATTTTTTTCTTCATTTGTTTCATCTCCATCTTGGTTTTGTATTTTATGTATGATAGTTTTAGTAAATTTTTCCACTTGCCTTAACAGTAATTGTATAGATCTACTCATATGTGCAATTTCTCCTCTTCCTCTTGGCATATTTTACTAATATTATTAAATCAAATAATATAATACGTAAATATAATTTTGAAGTAAATATAATTTTGAAGTTAATATAATTTTAAAATTTTATTAACCATAAGATTATAACATGTTCTACTAATAGATGATGGAATAAATAACTAACAAAATGAAAAATTACAATAGACACGAGCCAAAATTTTGTCAAATAATAATCTATTTTTATTCTTCCTAAATAATTAAAATAAATAAATAAAAGTATTTAAATAAATCTCAACACAAATTTAGAGTTCACATGCAAAAGAATCCTAAATAAATTTAAAATATACCTAGAATGAACTGGCGCATGCTATATTTAGTTACTTTTACATGCATATTTTCTCATTTTTATTTTAGTAACTTTTACATGGAAACTCAAAAGGGCCTAAAACATTACAATAATTCCATAAACCTGAAATTCATGATTTTGGATGATTTTCAACTTAAGTTCATGTCTTATTATAAAGATATTTAATTATCTAAATTTAAAATATGAAAAAATTACTATAATGTAATTTTTAAACCCTAGATGGTCTCTTACATCCCTATAAACATTTTATAATCAACCTTAACTAGAATATCTAATTATGGGTGTATTCTTTTTTTAATAAATGGCATGAAGAAGAGCTCAAATAGATTCCTGATAAAAATTTATGAACTTTGGATGATAGATGTCTACATCATTTATTCTAGGACATAT
>JARHVA010007830.1:300000-307500 GCA_037957365.1 Torreya grandis
AAGAGGCATAATCCTCACTATCAGTGGCCCACTCTTTGTCTAACGCCAACACCGTGAAGTTTTTGGGGATGAAAACTTTCTACCAAGAAGAGTATTTATTTTTATTGAGGATGCTATAGTTTTTGGTCAAGTGTTGAGTGTTAAAGCAATTCCAGTAGTGAAATGATAAGCCTTCACAGTTAATGGCTTTATACTAGGTGTGATCTCCAACCTTCAGGGTGATTTTTATTTAAGATCCTTAGAAGAATCAATGTTCACTAAAATCCTAGGAAAATTAGTGAGGGAGAAATGGTTGGTATCTAAATTCATATGCAAAAACCTACCCAAGGGTCTAGCAATAGCCATTAGGCTGGATTCCATCCAAAATTTAAATGGATGATTTGGTAGATGAACCCAAATGATTTTTATATAAATGGTTCATTAAGGGGATTAAAAGTGGGAGACCAAGACTTCACTAACAATGGGTGGTGATTTAAGCTCTAGGATTGAAGCTGAATCTCTTCCTTATCCTTTATAATATGGAAAATAATAATAAAGTATCTTCTAACACAAGGGTTAATATCAAGTATACTTGAAAGTAGTTTCCATTATTGTGATATCCACCTATTAAGATCATGGATCTTTGGCCAATAATCAAAAAAATCACAAGGCACTATTATATAAATATGTATCTTTTTATTTCAAAAATAATAAAAGTAGTAGTTACCCCATAGGAACAACGAATGCATGAAAAATGACATACATTATCACAGGCACATGGTGTGTGTGTGTGTTTTAACGTTGGCCCTTGGTGTGATAGTTTGGTGATTTTTATCAAATCCATCAAATATGGGGCTATACATAGCTCTGGAATAATTCTTATTACGCAAACCACTTGCTCTATATTGGCGATAACACATCATAAACACATGTAGAACTATAAGTAACACACTTGTTGAGGGTTTGCTCCTGATGTGTATTGTAAAGTAATTGAAAACCTATCTCATAACATAAGGTTCAATTGAAAATTTCCCCAATATAAATTAATAGAAAAAATGTTATGAAAGATATGCCTTGAACATTCAAACTTGATCTTCTTGTAAGCTATATATTTCCTCTTTTAATTCATCCAAACACCCATTTAACTATGCATTATTAAATAAAATCTCTTTTTATTATTTTATAGCGATATAATTACAACATCAATCTTACATGTGATATTTTTATCACAAAAAAGCACTAAATAAAAAAAAATCAAACTATAATTTCATATTACTATCTATTACTCTAAATGAAAATATATAAGAGAGGAGGATGTGATTTCCATAGATCTTGGAGATAAATCGTAAATATTGGTGGAGATTTCAAACCTTATCCAATAAGCTAAACAAGATTCTATGCACTTGTGGTCATCCTAAAAATTATACCTTATTTCATTTCAACAAATAAAGATTGAGAGTCATGGAACATAACCATAATAAAACTAATTCTCATGATGACTTTGTCCACCCTTGACAATAGAAAATAATAAACCAAAGATGTGAGCACCTTATCTTGATATAACTGACATGCTAATTTTAATGTCTTGTCCACACATAAATAACATTATCATGTGGATTCGAGCCATTCATCAGATGGTCATGTAATCAATGTGTATTGATGTACATCACTTTTCCCATAATTTTTCTAACAAGCTAACACATGCCACACATCTATCAGCCCTATCCTATGTATCTTCTAAGTTTCCATATATGCAGTGGGATGATGGGAGGATGATGAATAAAGTTAAGAATAAGGAGTACTTTTAAGTGAGTCAGGTGACAATTGTGAGGGGTAGTGATAGGGTATTTAAATTGATATTATACTATAGATGGCTCATATTATATACCATATTTGGATTTAATATATAAAATTAGTTGACATGACTAACACCTATTGGAATGAAGTACGCAGGTTGCAAGGTGGCAACATATTTGATTGGCTATTTTCTACTATCATGGGTGCAATATAAATGTCATGATATTTAATTTTATCGTAGCAAGCCTTCATATCTAATGTGTGGCTCGAAAAATCAATGTAATCTTGATAATATATAATAATTATAAATTTAATACATTATAATTATATATTTAATTATATGATATATATATTTTTAGCTATAAATAGTAATAAAACTTATGCATGTCACACCCGCATATTCTACTAGCATAAATATATTTAATACATTTATCTAAAATATGACAAAATATATTAATATCAAAATATCTATCTAACCTATGTGATAAATCATATATTGATTCCATGATATTCTCAAAAGATTTTAATTATATATATTTAAAATACCTTATAGCATAGGTTATGTATTAGCTATGTATATTTATATGTCCTATGTAAATATTCTTAGGTTTTTTTTTTTTTCCTTCCATGTTTTATTTAAATGTTAATGGAAATTTTTTTAATATAATTTATTTTATTTCATATTAGTTATAATTATGGTTTATAAAGAAAAGAAGGAAAAACCAATAAAAAAAAGGGGGATCAAATATTTTTACTGGATTTTAATTTTAATTTTAGTTCAAATAAAATGTATGTTACTTTACCATAAATTGATTTTGGTTATTTATAAATATAAAATTATTATTAAAAATTTAATTAAATTTTTTTAATTTAAATTATTATAAATTTTTTGATTATATGGTTCATTAATTTTCAAATTTTTTAAATATAAAAAAACAATTAATATCAAAATATTATAAATATTTAATTATCAATTATCTTTTCCTATACAACATAAAAAATATATTCATTTATTATTACATAAAAAATACATTAAGTTTTTAAAAATAATAGTTAATTTATTTTTTTAAATGTTTAATTCCAATGATCCATTTTGGTACTAGTTAATAATGTCCTCGACACAACAAATATTCTTCGGCAATCTCCACAAAAGTAACATCGAACTCCCAAGTCATTTCCACATCATTATCAAATAATTTTTCTAAAAGTAATACAATGACTCACCAAATTTCTTCGGATTTCTTAGAATTATCATTGTGGCCGAATGATTACGTCCATATACAATTGAGACATGTGGATGGTTTCCTTGCACATCTTGTAACATAATCCTCAGAAGATGGTTATTATGTTGAGAAAAATTGTTGAACTTGACTAGACACCCGATTTCATCATAATCAGATGAAGAATTAAACTGCAATTGGTTTTTTTTTCTTTTTTCCAATACCGTCTATGCAAAGAGAGAGCAAAGCCACATTTATGCACGTGTCGATAAATTTGTATGTTTATTGTCGATAAATTTGTATTTTTCTTATTAATGGAAATGTTAGCTTTCACCTCTTCTTAATCAGTTTCAATTTTAATCATTTTTTTTTTCTTTCATTACCAATTTAACCACTAATAAATAAATAATAAAATTTAATAATGTTCAATTCATTTTAATAATATTTTATTTTATTTTTTTATTATATATTTTATTTTTTATTATTGTATTAATTTATTAATCTCAATTCAAATCTCACTAACAAATAAATTGTATATTCTGTTAAGGTTAAAACCTTTTCATTGAAAGGCTATACTAGGTCAAAAATTTATAAGTACATTTTCAAATGTTTTGGTGCCTATTTATATTTGTAAATTTTTTATCGACTATATACTTGTATTATAGTCAGATCTAGGGTTGTTTCAAACTTTTACGGGGTTTCTGGTTGCAACGGATATCTAAGAGATTTTGAAGAATAAGATCTCAATCTCTGTGTGCAATAACATGATCTGCCTGAGCACAACTCCACATGATTTACATTTGTGGTTTAAGCTTCTTTGATTTGGTATCAACATCCACTAGCAGATATTTTCATATCGATTTCTTGGCTTGCTTGGCTTTACAATCACAGTGGAGATGACTTCACCCCAAACAAGTCGAACAGATCCGTGTGATCTGACTGTTCTCCAGATCTTCCCTCTTCCATCTCAGCGTGCATTGATCTGTGCTTGCCTTGGCCTTGGGAAGGCATTGGCATCGGTTCACATTGATTTACACTACTCAAAGCCGGCTTTCCTCTCATCGCTTTGGGCATTGTTCTATATTTCCTTCATCATCAATTCTGTGAGCTTATTCAGTCTGCATTGCATTGACACAAATGGCATTATATTCGATGCTAGCAATATCGAGTTCTTTTTATGATACTGGATTAAACCTCGATTCTCCTAATTAATTTTAAAAAATTAAGTTCCCTTTATAACGAGTTCATATTTTTCCAACCGCCCACCTCAATATCAACAACTGTTACCAAAGCCGTCCGTAATTTTCTTTCAAATAAAAGATTGGATTCACCTTGAAGAAATCTAACTTTGAATTGCAACCTCGATATCCACTAGCACGTGGTTCCAAAACATCACACGGAACTCGTTATAAGATTTCCGTTTCATTCAATATAACTCTTTATTTTGAAAACATATAAAGATTTTTTTAAAATAGGTTATTGGAGTTGCCGAATGGTAATGTAGGAATTTTAAAGTCGGGAGGTTTTTTTAATTGATCAAGTATTATGGGGCTTTCAGGCCAGTCAGAGGCTCTATGGCTTCAGAAGTTATTTGATGAGATTAACTTTTTATAATACTAATTTTTTATAATATATTTTCTTTACTGTATTTTACTTTTACAATTAAAATGTTATTTTTATTTTTGAAATAGGTTATTGGAGTTGCCGAATGGTAATGTAGGATTCTTAAAGATTAATTTTCTATAATACAATTTTAATACATTTTCTTTATTACATTTTAGTTTTACAATTAAAATATTATTTCTATTTTTAGCAATTTTATTTAACATTATCACATAAAACATAGATACTTATATAATTTATTGGACAACTTATTCAAGATTATGGAATTAGTTCCTTAGAATTTATATTTATAATTGAATAAGTCATTGACATATTCATTAAACCCTTATATCTCATTATTATCAATTGCAAGCATTGCTTTAAGTAAACTTTTCTTTATGAGGAAGTTAGGGTAAATTCAGTCCTTATTCTCTCTCATCTTTCTTTTGATTATACATGTATATATAACATGACTTATTAGTTGGGATCCATCTTCTCTTCCTCTTTAATTAACCACTTAAGGACAATATCAGAGTAGTAGACTAGACCTTAGTACTTCTATAAGCATTAACTAACAAGTATTAAATAATTATTTATTAATATTTTACATTAATTACTAGTGTGACACATTTCATAAACTAAACTTATAATGTTCTAATTTTTAATGTATATCACTTATATGTTATAGATTTATAATGTTCTAAGTGTTACACATGTCACAACATCTTCTAGCATTAGATTTTTCTACTTTCTTCTCTCTCACCTATTTAATTAGGTTGATGTACTTGTGTGTGATGAAGAACAAAGTGAGATAAAACTTTTATGTAATTTTGAAGCAATAATATCATTTTTTTCCCCTTATCTTATTTTAGTGTCATTATTGACTTATGAATTGTTGTTTTCTAATGATGATTTTTTGGCTTGATCATAATGATCCGCTTGTCTATTGGTTTCTCTTATATTACCAAATGATTAGCAAGTGGAGGAAATTATTGACTCTTGATATGTATTTATATATTAATAATTTTAAATTTTATTTTAGATGACCCTATAAAACATTTCAAAAGACTTAAAAATATGTTTTGCATTTTAGAAACTAGTCTTTATTTGGTGCGAGATGTGACCTACCAAAGTGGAAAACAACATATTGTTCCCCTATACACTTAGTACAAACTTGTCTAGGGTGTTGAAGGACCTATACTTTGAGCACTGAGATAGTATGATGATTATGTTTAAAAATTACAGTAGTTATATTTTCTTTGTAGTGTTAATAAAAACATAAAGGATGAATCTCTCTTAAAAAATGGTTTAGATAAATGATAAAATAAATATTTAGGTGCATGTCATGTTGTTAGGAACACGTGAAGGATTAGAATTGTCAAGTACATATGATCAAATTTATGTCTACAAAATATTAAAAATTGTTTTTTTAATTTCTATATTTTGTAATGTGATATGTACATGGCGAAGATTATATTTGTTATATTCTATGGTTTTTTTTTTTACTTTTTAACATTTTTAAACAATAAAAATAATTTATTTGAGTACTTAACTTTTAATATAAGAAATGTTATGGATTATTTTATCTTTAGTCAAAGTTTAATAGTTAAAGCATACAAGCTTCTCAAGAGTTTTTCTATCGAATAAAGTGTCTTTTCTAATGAGTCATTTCCACTTACATTTATTTGTGTATGAATATTTTTATAATTTTAAAATGTTAATCACACTAATATGTGTTGTTATTATTAGGAAGTATATAATTTAAAATTGAATTGAAATATTGATCTTTGATTTTGAAATATGTTTCAAAAAAACAAAACACTAAAATGTTTAATGTATTCTTCATTTTTAAGTGTTAAATTTGAATTTTATGTTTAATAATAATAAGGCTTCCTAATCATAAGAAGTTTGTTGATTTTAAAATATATTGGGTAAACTCAAAATACACTGTCTCATTTGGCAGTCAAATTAAATTTTTTGATATGCGCACACAAAATTTTCAAAGGTTTCAAACAAAATATTTATCAGAAAAAAAATTTCAACAAAAAACATACACCATCATTTTAGGGGGTTTAGTTCGAAAAAGTTTTATTTCAAGCCTTTTTTTTCTCAAAAATATTTTGATTCAAACCATTTTTATACGCTGGATGCATTTTTCAATTATCCAAATTTTTGAAACCATTTACATGTTTCATAACCTCATATAATATGCATACTAGTGAAACCTCCCATAAACTAGTGCATTATCATGAATTTTTGTGATGTGTTTTGTAGTGTTGTTTAGACTCAATGTAATTGGGTTGTGAACACCTGATTTTGATTTTAATACCCCATTTTACATTAGGCATTTTTCATTTTCTATCATACATGGTGAATATATAAAAAATTGAATATTGTTACTAAATTTTATCCTTGTTTTGAGATCTATAATATCATCTCTTGAATTAGCTTTTGTTAATAAATTCATTTTCAATTTTAATCAATGATATTATATCCATTTAATTTATAATATCTGAAGACCTATTGATTGATTATTATTATTTTTTTTTATGACATTAGATGCTCCCAAAGACTCCAAAATAATGTTTATGGCATAGACTAGGCCATAATCAACCTATCATATTTTATCCTTGACTTTGGTGTCTATTTTAACTTTATTTAAACCTTTATTGTCTTATAGGATTGGCCTACATGCATATTTTCTATTATGAATCATGTATATATAAAGGTAATTTTAGTCATTTGATAGTCAATTATTATCCTTTAATCTCTTATAAGCTAAGTATCTCATACACATGTTGAGCTATAGCTCATATGGACCAGCCAAGACTCAAACCTAGGACCAACTATTTATTGCTAAAGTGCTCAACCAATTTATCTACTGGCCCCTCTATGGCCATCC